>JAOTQJ010166914.1:0-26270 GCA_025642045.1 Solanum sejunctum | reverse complement strand
GTTTTGATGTTGACATACAGGTTTGACTTTTATATCTTCTTATTTGGATTACTATTTTCACTTACACTTCGGGCTTTATGCTTTACATGCTTGGTATGTATTTCGTACTGACCCCCTCCTTTCGGGGGCTGCGTTCATGCCAGCAGGTATAGACAAACAGGCTAGAGGATCATCTTCTTAGGACCTCCGTCTATCGTTGAAGTGCTCCCTAGCATCTGGAGCAGACCGTTTGGTATATGCTTATCTACATTCAGTTTGTATTTTGCATATATATATATATATATATATATACACACTCGAGGGTATGACGGGGACCTGTCCCGTTGTGTGGTTCGGTTTCTGTACATAGAGGTCTATGGATACATGTGGGTGTGGGAAATTACGTTGGTATGATCTCGTTTGTATATATGTTTGTTGGGCGGCTCTGCGGCAGCGGTGACCTTGTCGGCCCGCGTATGTGTTTGTATATCTATTCTTATGACAATATCTGGTATTGTTGGGTTCGCTGTTTGCAGGTGGGGTTGGTTAGAAAAATAGAGGAAACTCTGTCGAAATTTTGTGAAATCCCTTAGTAGTCGTAAATGGAGATTCAGTATAAGTGTTTGTCTGGGTGCCCTATCGACACCATTCACGGCCTATGGGTTGGGTCGTGAGACCCAACTACCCTTAAACTCCAATACACAAGCCCTAAGCATATCCTCAAGTTTTTGGATAGGTCTTTCGGCTTGGCCATCTATTTGAGGGTAAAAGGTCGTACTAAGTTTAACTCTTGTACCAATACCCCTTTGAAAGGAACTCCAAAACTGTGAAGTAAATTGAGCACCATGATCTGATATAATGTACAAAGGAACCCCATGCAAGCTCACCAAGTCATGAATGTACAACCTAGCATATTCTTCAGCCCCATATGTGGTCTTGACCGGTAGAAAGTGAGATAATTTCATCATCCTATCAACCATAAGCCAAACAGAATCAAAACCTTTTCTAGTCCTGGGTAACTAACAACAAAATTCATATTAATATCTTCCCACTTAGATGTAGGAATCTCTATGTCATGTGCTAGGCTACCTGGCCTTTGGTGCTCGGCTTTAACTTTTTGTAACTATGATAACCAGACACAAATTCTGTAATTTTCCTCTTCATACCTCCCCACCAAAACACATCCGTCAAATCTTTATACATCTTAGTAAAACCCAGGTGAATAAAGTAGGAAGATCCATGAGCCTCATCAAGAATACTTTCTCTCAAGCCATCAATACAAGGCACACATAACCTACCTTGGTACCTAAAGGCATCATCTCCCCCTTGGGAGAAAACCTTTACCTTACCACCCTTTACCAATGCCTTCAATTCTAATAAAGCGGGGTCAAGATCTAGCTTTTCACCTTAAAAATTTAGAGCCATCAACTACTACAACACCCACATTATCCACCTCTTCTAACCTAACTCCCAATATAGCTAACTGATGGATAGCCCTATCCACCCCATTGCCACCATCATCAACATGAGCTAGGCTACCCATAGACACTCTACTTAAAGCATCTGCCACCATATTAGCCTTACCGGGATGATAATGAACACTAATATCATAGTCCTTATGAAGTTCTAACCACCTTTTTTGTCTCAAGTTGAGATCTTTTTGAGTGAAGACATATTGGAGACTCTTATGATCGGTGAACACATCAACATGCACCCCATACAAGTAATGACACCAAATATTTAAAGCAAAAATCACGGTGGCTAATTCAAGATCATGAGTAGGATAATTCTTTTCATGCACTGTGAGTTGTTTAGAAGCATGGATATCACCTTACTATTTTGCATCAATACACAACCTAAACCAACCCTTGAAGCATCACAATACACAACAAACCCTTCTAGCCCTTTCGGTAGTGACAATATAGGAGCGAACACAAGCTTATCTTTCAATGTTTATAAACTCTTTTCACACTCATCGGTTCACACAAATTTGGCTTTCGTTTGAGTCAACTTGGTCATAGGGGAAACAATAGACGTTAAGCCATTCAAAAACCTCTAGTAGTAACCCACTAAGCCTAAGAAACTCCTAATATCCCAATAGGGTCAATGGTCTAAGCCAATTTCTTATCACATCCATCTTTTTAGGATCTACGTTGATACCATATCACAAGACCACATGACCTAAAAAGGCAACATCTTTCAACCAAAATTCACATTTTGCATACTTGGCATACAACTTCTATTCCCTCAATCTTTGTAGTGCTACCCTCAAATCACCTATATGCTCCTCCTCATTATGTCAATAGATCAAAATATCAACAATGAAGACCATGACAAAAGAATCAAGGTAGGGTTTGAAGACCCTATTCATAAGATCCATAAAGATGGTCGGTGCATTGGTCAACCCAAAGGACATCACAACAAACTCATAATGCCCATACCTAGTTCGGAAGACCATCTTGGGAATATCACACTCCCTAACCTTCACTTGATGATACCCGGACTGAAGATCAATCTTAGAGAAGTGACTAGCCCTTTGCAATTGGTCAAACAAATCATTAATCCTTAGAAGAGGATATTTATTATTTATGTTGATCCTATTATGTTGCGGTAGTCTATAAATATTCTAAGGGTCCCATCCTTCTTCTTCACAAATAACACTGGTGCACCCTAAAGTGATTGGCTAGGCCTAATGCAACCCTTCTCCAAACAATCCCTCGATTTCTCCTTCAACTCCTTTAACTCTGGCCAGGCCATATGACAAGGGGAAATAGAAATGGGTTGAGTATCGGGAAGGAGGTATATACCAAAATCTATTTCCCTTTCAGGAGGAACAATAAGAAGGTCAGTTGGAAAGACATCAAGGAACTCATTTACAACCGGAACTGACTCAATAAGAAGGGCCTTGGACTCCATATCCCTTACCCTCACAAAGTGATAGAGACACCACTTAGAGATCAACTAACGGGCTTTAATATAAGAGATGAACCTACCCTTGATAACCACATTATGACTCTCCCACTCAAGGATGGGTTCATTTGGGAATTGGAATTTGACCCTATGGGTTATACTATCAATAGAGGCACAGTATGTATGCAACCAATCCATCCCAAGTATGACATCAAAATCCACTATTTCCAACTCAACAATATCACAAGGCAATATCATTTGTAAAATGCAAATGAGACAATTTCTATATCAATTTCTAGAAAAAATTGATGCACCAGTAGGAATAAATACCTCATAAGACTCACACAATAATTTGAGCTCAACATGGAACTTTTTGGCAACAAAAAGGGTAAAAAAAAAAGAAAGAGCAGCACCTGGATGAATCAATGCATACACATCAAAATCAAAGACTTTTGACATACCGGTGACGACATTGGCAACCTCCTCAACACCTTGCCTCCCTTGGAGTGCATAGAACCGATTATGTGCCTTAGGGCACCACCTTGTTGACCACCTCTACCAAAGGAACCTAATTTGGACCTTATGGATGAACCTCCTTAGCCTTGTTATGGTTACGAGGATAATCAATATTTTTGTGACCCACATCCATAACATGCATTAGTGTCTCCCAAATATAGGCCTCGATGAACCCTACCATATTTTGGACACATAGCTTTTGGCACCACACTACCATTACATTGGGACCTTGGGTAGTCATTGTCAATCTCATATTATAACCATGATAAGACCCTTGGCCTTGATGGAACTGGCCACCCTTTCGACTTTGGAACTTTCCCTCAAAATGAGCCCTCTTGGCCTCATTACTCCTACCCTTACTCAACTTTTCCTTGTCCATTTGTTCAGCATATGTTATCAAACGGGACAAATACATGTCGTTGATCAACATAGTGGACCGACATTCCTCACTCACCAAATCAGATATACCCATCATGAACTTGTTTATTCTTGACCTTGGGCCGGCAACCAAGCGGGGAGAATATTTAGAGAGTTGATTGAACTTGATGGCATACTCCCTCACACTCATAGACCCTTATTTAAAATTCATAAATTCCACTATATTGGCCTCCCTAAGCTCAAAAAGGAAGAACCATTTAAGAAAAGGATCCTCGAACTCCTCCCAAAGCACCACATTATTGATTCCCTTCTCCTCCTTGCATTGATTAAACAATATTTGTGCTATCCCTTTATGTTGGTAGCCCTCCAAATTCACTTTCTCTTCATGTATCGCTAAATTTCAACATGATTTGGTCAATAAACCATTTTTACTTCGAGTTGATTGCAAATCAGCAAAAGAAATTTAATTTATAGATGTTAAAAATCTTGTTTCTAAATAAATTTTTTTCTAGATGGGAAGACCTACTATCTAGCTTTGATTTTGAAATTGAATATATCAAAGGAGAAAACAACTCTCTTCCTGATTTCCCAACACGTCAATTTCTACAGGGTCATGAAGCCATTCAGGCCCCCAATTATGAATAAAATCCGTGTTAAGGGTGCACCTTTACCCCATGTTTCAGCATCATAAATGGACTATATTTTAATCCCAAGAAGGATATAAAAAGAAACCAAAGAAATCACAATTTCTTTGATAATTTAGGCCCAAAACTAAGTAAGGAGAAAAGGGAAAAGTCAGCAGCCAAGGCCCAACCAATTTAAACCCAATAAGGCCCAAGCGAAAGTGGAAAGAAGCTGTATCACCAACTTAGTAAAGTAAGGCTAAAATTTCCTTAGTAGTTGGCTAAATTTCCCCTTTAAAAAGGGTTTAAAACAGATCCTATAAGCCATTTTAACCTGAACAAAAAAAATCAGATTCTTTTGCAAGTTCTCTCTCAAATCTTTCTTTACTTTACAAGCAGCTAAAAAAGACTTTTAGGGTTCTTGGAGAAGCCCTATACCTTAAGGGTAAAGGTAAGTAATAGTACATATATGTTTAGTATGTTTTTCTTATGCAAAACAAGAGGCTAAGACGATTGTACCTTTGCTGAAATTGTTGGACAACATGTGTTCCAAAAGTTGTTATACATTTTTCTTGTTTATTTGGAAGCTTTTCTCTCTTTGGTTGGATTGATTATGAAGAAATGCTACTGTTATTAATTATTATTGGTTATACAATGATGTATAAAGGCTGCTGCACCATTCTTACATTCCGGGAGAGTGAGTTCTTACGTGATATCATAATTGTGCTCATAATAGGAACTTGTGGGTTGATTGATTGAGGACTATGGTCTTATGTCATCCACCTATTTTGAGGACTACTTTTGAAATATTTTAGGAGTGGATTTATGTGTATATATGGTGGGTACTATTTGGTTAAAGTTGGAACAGGTTTGGAGTTGTCGACGTCAAAATGTAGCGAAGGGATGTAACATTATGCTGCCTATTTGTGTGTTGTGTAGAATTGTTATGTGTTGTACCTTGTGGGCTGTTGTAAGACTGTTATGGCACTAAAATAGGCTACACGTGATTTTTATATAAGAATGTGTATTAGAAAATACGATTAGGGGCGAAAAAGTTCAAAGAATATGCTCGGGTTCATAATTATCCTCTTGTTGCCCGTATGTTGTTTTTTATGAGATTGGGCTGCCAAGATGTATCTATTGGCTGATAATGCTAGTTTTATCACCTACTATGTTGTATATAAATATTTAGAGGAAGGTAAGGTTATCTCGATGTGACAGCGAGGTCGTACAGCGAGGTATGTAAGGCTACTTGATTTCCTATTATTTGGCATGAAACATAGATTCCGCCTTGGCACATAAAGGTACTTACCAACTCCGACACAACTATTAACCGTGTCTCAACTCTTTCACATATTCATATGCTCTCATACAGAGTCACCTTCAAATCTGCATATATACTTGGATACCAAGATACACTAGTTCGTTCTATTAAATAAATTTCATGTGTTGTTCTACCTCTTACGCATTTCATTAATTGTGTAACCTACTCGTTTCATTATGGTGTTGTCTTTTGTGATTATTTACATATCATATGTTGTATCTATAGTTCTACAACTCCACTATTATGACACCAAAAGAATCACCTCAAAAGTAATTGAAAGATAAAGTATATTACCTATTGATGGGTGGTAACCCAAGGGGTTAAAGAATTACCTAGCCAGGCTCGATCCTATCACGGGGGGTAGCCGAGGGGTGAAAGAAAAAGCCTAGCCAGGGCCAATCCCGATATAGATTTATCATTGATCAGCTAGTAACTTGTATTACATGTTGTGCGCAGATTATACAGTAAACATAAATAATAAAAAGAACATAAATTTCATGATCCCATAGTATGACTAAAGGTGGTCTCTTATCTTACACCAGTGCATAGTTTCATTTGAGTTGTTACTTCATATATAGTATTTCCTGCCTTACATATTTAGTATATTACCTCGTAATGACATCCCTTACAGAGGACCTGCATTTTATGTTGTAGGTACAGGTGCTAGTAGATCTCCCCAGTAGGAGTACAGGATATCCAGCTACTGTTACCAAGCTCCAGGTTGCTTCAGAGCTTTGTGTGTCTAGAGCTTATATTTTTTATTGTATAGTTAGTCAAGGCGGGGCCTGTCCCGACCCTTACTAGATACTATTCCTTGTATAGAGGCTTTATAGACTATGTAAATTAAAGTGTGGTCATGTCTCCTACTTTAGACAATGTGGCCTCGACGGTCTAGCCATATGCATTTCCTTTTGGCTTGTTATTACTATTTACTTTCTTAAAGGTATGTTGAATAAAGAAATTCCTTATAATATGTATAGAATATGCATGGATATAGGTTGGTCTCCAGAGCCTTATCGGCAATGGGTGCCAGTTCGCCTTAACTGGACTTTAGGCGTGACAGTCCGTCAACAAATTGAGGGATTGATACCTCAATATATCTCAAAATTCGTGCACAATATCAAAAATTTGACTGCACATTCTTGTTTAAGGGCAAAATTGAATGGAAAATGGGTCTAACCCCAATTTTAGAGTAATCGTAGCAAAATTTGAAAATTACAAAAATGCGATTTCCAGTGAGCAAGCGCACCCTAGGCGAGATGCGCCAAGGGCGCACCAATGTGTTGCTTTTGTGCTAATTTGTCACTTCGGTCCAAGTCTTTTGCCTCTTGGGCCTAATCCTTCCCATACATGAAAATACCTATACTTAGCCATATTTTACCTTCATATTATACAAGACATTCCCCAATACTCTCTCAAACCCTTAAGACTAATATTTCTCTCAAAATTCAAGTGTCCAAGCCTCTTCCAAATCTTAAGGAATTCATCCAAGCATCAAGTCACCATTCAAATCTTCTTCAAGGAATTCTCCAAAGTCAAGATATGTAGTTTTCAATCATTGGGGTTCTTTCACCCATGGTGCCTGAGCTTTCTTTTAACTAAATTGCATGATTAAGTTGATTTAATTATGGGTCATACTTATTATAAAGTTGACTATGAACTATATTGGGGTTTCATAAACTTGTGACTATTTGAGCATGTTTTGAGCTATGAATCAATGGTCTATTGTTTGATTTAATGAGGGGTTTTGATGTATATTGCTTGAGGGTATTACCAAGTGTTATTGGGTAGTTTTACATTGAATTTTCTTGCATGATTTCATCCCTAAATTGTGTGGTTTTACACTAGCAGTACACACCCTCCAAGTGTTTGATAAAATATTCGGTTTTGGATTCTTGAACTATTGATGATCCATTGGATGACCTATGACTTGAATGACTCTATGATGATAGAAAGAAGGTATTTATATGTTGATTTCATTAAAAGTATCTATTGTGATGACAGTGGACCAATTGTATAGTTTGGGGGTAGTAGGCCCGAACTACCATGTTGAGGGGTATATACCTTAATCGCCTAGCTCAAGAGGTGGTAGGCCTGAGCTACCATGTTGAGGGGTATATACCTCAATCGCATAGCTCGGGGGGTTGTAGTCCCATGCTACCATATTGAGGGGAAAATACCTCATTCATCTAGCTCGGGGGATAGAAGGCCTATGCCACCATATTGGGAGTTATTATCATGCCCCAAAGTCCCGTAGTGTGGACTGACACCCATTGCCGATAAGGCTCGAGAGAACCAACCTGTAACTATATGCGTTCTATACATATTATAAGGGGTATCTATGTTTGACATGACTTTAAGAAGATAAACAGTGATAACAAGCCAAAAGGAATGCATACGACTAGGCCGTTGGAGCCACGCTGTCTAAAGTGTGAGACATGGCTTCATTGTGCTTTACATAGTCTACAAAGCCTCTACATAAAGAAAAACATCTAACAAGGGTTGGGACAGGCCCAGCCTCAACAAACTGTGCAAATAAAACATGTGAGCTCTAGACATGTACAAAGCCCCGAAGCAACCTAGAGCTTGATGATAATAGCTGAATATCCTGCACTCCTACTGGGGAGATCTACTAGCACCTGTACCTGCAGCATAAAATGCAGGTCTCCCATAAGGGACGTTAGTATAGGATAATGTACTGAGTATGTAAGGCAGGATATACTGTATATAAAGTAACAACTCAAATGAAACCATGTATTTGTGGAAGATGAGGGACCACCGTTAGTTATGTTGTAGAATCATGTACTTTACGTCCTTTATATCACTTTACCTTTACTGTAAAATCTATATTGTAAAATTTGTACATAGTTGTAATCATATGACCAACTAATCAGTGGTAACTGTATCGGGATCATCCCTATGCCAAGTTCTATATGAACCCCCTCAGGTGTCACGCCCCAAAGTCCCATAGGGCGGACCAGCACTCGTTGCCGATAAGGCTCAGAAGAACCAACCTGTAACTATATACGTTTAATATGCCTTTAAGCAGATAAACAGTGATAACAAGCCAAAAGGAAGTACATATGACTAGGCCATTGGGGCCCCGCTGTCTAAAGTGCGAGACATGACTTCACTATGCTTTACATAGTCTACAAAGCGTCTAAATAAAGAAAAACATCTAACAAGGGTCGGGACAGGCCCTATCTCAATAAACTGTGCAATAAAAACATGTAAGCTCTAGACATGTACAAAGCCCCGAATCAACCTGGAACTTGATGACAACAGCTGAATATCCTCTACTCCTACTGGGGAGATATACTAGCACCTGTACTTGCAGCATGAAATGCAAGTCCCCTGTAAGGGACATTAGTATGCGATAATATACTGAGTATGTATGGCAGTATATACTATATATAAAGTAACAACTTAAATGAAACCATGCATCTATGGAAGATCAGGGACCACCCTTAGTTTTGCTGTGGAATCATGTATTTTATGTCCTTTAAATCACTTTACCTTTACTGTAAAATTTGTGCACAGTTGTAATCATATGAGCAACTGATCAGTAGTAACTGTATCGGGATCATCCCTATGCTAGGTTCTATATGAACCCCCTTGGGCTACCACCCATAATACTTTATCGGGATTGTCCCTATGCTAGATTTTTCACGAACCCCCTCGGGCTACCACCCATAAAATTATATACTTTATCTTTCAATTACCTTTGAGGTGATTCTTTTGGTGGCCATGATATTGGAGCTATAATATGTAACATGTGACATGTGGATAATCACACAGGACAATATGACAATGAAAAGAGCAAATTACGTAAATAATAAAATGCATATGAAATGAAACACCTTGTGAACTTTACTCCGTAACAAGTTCTCATGTAACTTGGTATCCAAGCATGTATGCAATTTTAAAGTGATTATGTATGGAATCATATGAACATGTACAAAAGTGGAGACATGGTTAATAGTTGTGTCGGAGTTGATAAATGCCTTTATGTACCAAGGAGAGATCTATAGTTCATGCCAAGTGATACGAAATCAAGTAACCTTACATACCACATTGTATGACCTCATTACTACCTCAAGATAAACTTCACTTCCTCCAAACACTTATCTACAACATAGTAGGGTATAAAACTAGCTTTAGAAGCCAATGAATACATCTTGGAATCTCAATCACAAAAGAAAATAATACACGGGCAGCAAGTGGGTGTTTATGAACCCAGGCGTATTCCTTTAACTTTTCCTCCCCTAATTGTATTTTCTAATATACATTAGCATATACACACCATGTACAGCCTATTTTAAGTCCATAAAAGCCTTACAATAGCCCACAAAGAACAACACATCACAATTCCACACAATCTAAAAACGGACAACATAACATTACCTTCCTTCGCTACATTTCGACGTTGACAACTCTAAACCTATTCCAACTTTAACCAAACTGTTCCAGAAACATTCATACATACAAAAAACTATGAACCATTTTTAGAATAGTAACAAGTTAGTTATTAAGGATGTGAAGCAACAGCTTGCTCTCCAACAGTCCACAAGTTCGTACGAAGCACATAATTGTGACATCATATAATGACTCACTTTTGTGGACTGTAAAAGTAGTTAATCAGCCTTTTTACACATATGTAAAACCAATATTTTCTTAATAATTAAGTACTAATACATAATAAAGCCATCCAACAAGGTAAAAACCTCTTAACTAACAAGAAAAGTACATAAGAATCCGTAGTACACAATCTATCCAGAAATTCCAGCACCAACATATTAACATATACTTCTTGTTTTTCATAAGAAAACTATACTAAACACATGTGTAAATTTACTTACCACTTAGTTCAAGGTGTAAGGCTTCTCCAAGAACCCTAGGAGAGTTATTTAGCTGCCTTGAAAGGTGAAGAAAGAAGAACAATAAGGTTGGGAGAAAGCAGAAATTTTCCAAGTTAAAAGTGAATGGATATTTGTTGCTTATGACCCCTCTTTATATTACCACTTTGGCCTAAGTTTAATGGACAAGCTGCTGGATAAGCAACTTATTAATGTGTGGTGTAATTCATATGCATTTTATTATTTACGTAACATACTCTTTTCACAGTCATGTTGTCCTATGTGATTATCCACATGTCACATGTTACATATATAGTCTTACAACTCCAATATTATGGCCACCAAAAGAATCATCTCAAAGTTAATTGAATGATACAGTATACAGTTTTGATGGGTGGTAGCCCGAGGTGGTTCATGAAGAACCTAGCATAGGGACGAAGCCGATACAGTATTACGGGTGGTAGCTCAAGGGGGTTCAAACAGAACCTGGCATAGGGATGATCCCGATATAGTATTATGGGTGGTAGCCCGAGGGGGTTCATACAGAACCGGGCATAGGGATGATCCCAACATAGTTACCACTGATTAGTTGATCATATGATTATAGTTGTGCACGAATTTTACAGTGCAGATTTTACAGTAAAGGTAAAGTGATATAAAGAACGTAAAGTACATGATTCCATAGTATAACTAAGGTTGGTCCCTGATCTTCCACAGATGCATGGTTTCATTTGAGTTGTTACTTTATATACAGTATATCCTACCTTACACACTTAGTACACTATCCCGTACTGACATTCCTTATGGGGGACTTGCATTTTATACTGCAGGTACAGGTGCTAGTAGATCTCCCCAGTAGGAGTACAGGATATTCAGCTGTTGTCATCAAGTTCCAGGTTGCTTTGGGGCTTTGTACATGTCTAGAGCTCACATGTTTTATTTGCACAATTTGTTGAGGTGGGGCCTATCCCAACTCTTGTTACACATTTTTCTTTATGTAGAAGCTTTGTAGACTATATAAAGCACAGTGAAGTCATGTCTCGCACCTTAGACAGCATGCCCCAACGGCCTAGTCGTATGCATTTTCTTTTGGCTTGTTATCATTGTTTGTATTCTTAAAGGCATATCAAACATAGAAACCCCTTATAATATATATAGAACGCATATAGTTACAGGTTGGTTCTCCCGAGCCTTATCGGCAATGGGTGTTGATCCACCCTATGGGACTTTGTGGCGTGACAGTTATATACCTCAATTGCCTTATCAGGGATGTAGTAGGCCCTAGCATCTAATGATGGTCACCTTCTTCATATGTAGTATGTTCTATACAAGTATATGTTACTTCAAGTATCATTCATTCATGTCATATTGCTAATATGTTATCTCTTGCTTACGATATTGTATTTTGCCATATGCCTATCTCTTGTTGCATTCCATACCACATACTTAGTATATTCAAACATACTATCATATACTCTATGTCGACATGATATTACCATATAGGAATCGGAGCTCCTATTGATTCTCCTCCACAAGGCTAGACGAATTGTTCAAGTTAGCTTATGGTGAGTCCTCAAGTTTGGGGACAATATCTATCTTCTCTCATACCTACGTTTAGACTATATCTTGTATACTTATATTACCTATTGTTATTATTATGAGGGTGAGCCTTGTTGCTTGTCTTGGTTCTCGCTTAGTTCTATGTTTGGAGGTGTTGTTGGACAAGTTATGTAACGACGCTATAAGCTTGAGTCCTTCTTTGACTCCCTTGATGTTTTTTGAAATGAAGGTTTTCCCTTAGTCCCTATGCCCATATTTCCATTCGTTTATTATATTTAATTGCTTCTGCAACCAAAGATGTGTAATGATATGTTAAGAGACTTTCTCGTGGTTCCTTTGGGTCCCCCATGCACCATATCATATCTAGGCCCTAGTTTGGGTTGTGACAAATGAGGACCCACCTCCATTTAAGGATATTGCTCCACAACCTCAGGATTTCAATGCCAACGCTAACCAGTGGACTCAATACAGTTTGAATCTTATGGCTATATAGGTGACTTGAGCTATTGTGTTAGCACCACTACCGACAAACATGAAGTTCATAGTCTCAAGTCTGTTACTTTAGATTTGCAGAACCGTGGGCTATTTGCACGCTTACCATTAGAGGATCCTCAAAGCCACCTGCAGAATATGACATTCATCAGTAAGAGTGTGATAAGAACATAAAATCTATCTATGGATGTTGCAGGACTTCATGTCTTCCCTATCATGACCCAAGCCTAGGGCCTAGATGTCATCGGCAAATAGGGATCCCGAAGGGACCCCAAATAAGCCTTATAGCATATCATTACACATCCTTGGTCAGAAAAAAATTAAATGCCATTTGAAGAATGGAAATAAGGGCAAAAGGCTGCTAAAGGAGAACTTCTTGTAACATAGAGCCAATAGATAGTAGAATCAATTCATAGCATAATACATAGCTTTGTCCAACAACACCTCTACTACATAGATAATGGTGGGGGCCAAGACATAGAATCATGCTCACCCTCATAGTAATAAGTATACGATAAATTAAAGGGAATCTTAATACATAGTGCAAGAGAATAGTCTTTGACCTCAGAATGGAGGACTTACCAAAGGCAACTTGAACTATCCATCTAGCCACAAGAAGAATCAATAGGAGCTCCGGTCCCTACATAGTGATATCATTTAGGCAACAGTAAGCGTTAGTTCATTTGAATGTACTAAGTATGTGGGATGTAATGCAATAATAAATAGGCATCATAATTCAAAATGCATAACGATAGGCAATAGGCATAATATAGCAATATGACATGTATGATCAATGCATAAGTAAAACATGCTTAAGTAACTCATGCTTATAAAAGATATCATTTGTAAAGAAGAGACCAAGCTACCCCTTAGGGTTAGTGATGATGCCACCCCATCACTTAAGTGGATTAGTATAAACCCCCATCTTGATTGGTGATTATGCCGCTTATCACCTAGGTGGATGAGTACAAACCCCCATCTCTCCATCTCGGTTGATGAGTATAAACCCCTATCTAGGTTGGTGATGATGCCACCCCATCACCTTGGTGGATGAGTATTAACCCTCATCTAGGTTATTCAGGCTCTTGTCCCCCCAGATTGATTATGGTCTAATGCAATACTTTATATAGAGTACATTATATGCATAAGCTCATTTCATCATCATATAGTCAATTATATCATATACATAAGCTCTTTTCATCATTATAACATTATTAATATCATATCTCATGCTTTAGACCTTCATTTCCTTAAGAAACCATAAGCAGACATTTTATCAAACACCTTGGGGTTACGTAATGGGGGCAAAAGAGCATGCAATTTGGAGATGAAATTATGCAAGAAAATTTGTAATAAAACTATCAATCAACACCTTGCAATACCCCAATACATTCACATCAAAAACCTACATCAAATCCAACATTAGATCTAAGATTTAGAGCTCAGCACATGCTAAAACAACCATACTTTCATGAACTAAAATCACTGTGCAGTAAATTTCTCAATATACAAGACCCAAATGTAAAATAAACTTTAAATCATGCATTATTAAGAAATGGAGAGTTTAGGCACCATGGGTGGAAGGACCCAATGGTTCAACACCATATACCTTAGCTTTAGAGAGGTTCTTGAAGAAGAATTTAGTTGAGACTTGAAGAAATATTTAATCGAGACTTGAAGCTTGAATGAGGTCCTTGATAAAATCCTTAAGATTGGTCTTGAGTTTGGGACTTGAATTTAGAGTGAAATTTGAGTCTAAGTGTTTGAGAGGATATAGGGGAATGTTGAGGATGATGTGATGGTGAAATAAGGCTAAATAAAAAACACATAAGGGAACCCTCCTGATAGTCTCATCTAAAATATCAACAACTTCACCTTGCACTAGAACTTCTCCCAACCTTGGTTACTCTATGGCCTTCTTCCGTCGAGGATGATCTTGGAGAATAGTGGCATAATAAGCAGCATAGAATTCCCAAACTAGATATGGGGCATTCTTGCCCAACTTTTGTGACAGCCATGCTAGTCATGATGGTTAATCTATGTCTCCAGGTCAGGTACTTTGCTCAATCCGGAATCATTGAGTCTCGATTCCTCATGAAATTGTTGAACTAACCTTCCTTACCATTTGGTTTAAACCCGTTGTGATATATCACTTGTATGCCTAGAACACACCATCTAGCATTCCTGGGATCCGTGGAAGTAATAGTAGTAGTAGGATCCGCCGAAGGTTGAGAACTAGTCGCCTCAAGCTGTGTATGAGATGTCTCAATGGACCCGATTCTAAAAGTGATCAGCCAATATCTGACCCATCTTCATTGCCCTCCTCTTCAAACTGAGAAGACTAGTAGCTTTAATTGGTATTTGTGCAACACGAGCTTGAGTCTTAGGCACAGTTGCCTTGGGGTCTATCTAGACTCTAGGAACTTCCACAGAGCCCTTAGATGTTTTATCATCAGAGGGGTCATCCCTTAACTGTCTTTTCTGAGGTTTAGTAGGCGCTTTTCCAGCCTTGGGAGCTATATAACCTAAGGATTCAACCCACAAATATAAGTGAGCACTATAGTGTTTGAAATACATAGAAACTGCAAGGACAAATTAACAATAGAAATCTAAATACTAAGAGAAAACTCAAATACAGTGCACTGATTCAGCTGCAGATTCGCAGATATGAGTACAGTTATGACTCATCGGGTAACCTATGAGTCATGTACCTACTTTGTAGAACTAATATGCCTACAAAAATGCTTTCTAATCTCAGGTACGAGGGACAATTATGACTTGCAAGATCACCCATGAGTCATAGTCTGGGCTCGTACCCATTTCAAGAAACATTTTTTAAGAACTCCGATAAGCTTATGAGACCCTCACTACAAGTCCTAGCAGGTACTACTAGTCGTAGGTGGGTCTTGTATGAAAAATGTAAAGGAACCATAGGAACAAACCTATGAGTCATAGGAGTGCCTCGTATCTGAAAATAGAATACACTGGTAGTGCCTTTCATTTCCTCACGCAAAGCACAAGCTAAACACACAATTCAAAATACTTGTCACACAAGAGCATAACAAAATATTTGGCATATAAGAAATCACACAATGACATCAAAAAGGTAAAATAACCATCATCCCTAAGAATAGAAATCAGTTCCACATTACATCAAGCACACCAAAAACAATATATTTTCCAACTCACACTTTATATCTACAAGATGCTCTATAGAGATGCAAGTGACATTCAAACCATTTCAATCAAGTCCAACAGGTTAAGGCACATGTGACAAATTCACAACTCCTAAATTCCAAATACGATAACAATTCATACAATGGTTGGGCAACAATTAAGCATTACATTTGATGAACTAATAATCTTCACATTTACAACTACCCACTCAAGAATACGAATATGGTTTGAATCATAAAAGACTCTTCAAAGCATAAAAGCCCTAGGTTTCTTGTCTAGATCAAAAATCACCATATGGCATGATTATACATGGTTAAATTCAACATGCACTCATCTAAGAAATAAGCTCAACATAAAATAATGCTAAATCTAACCAGAAGGCTTATCGATTGATTGGAGAATTTAACCAAATCAAAGAGACTCAAAAACCACTCCAAAACCCTAGAAAATAGTGACCTCTCTAGAATCCTTGCCCAAAAATGACATGGGTAGTTGGAATTTTGATTGAAAAATAGAAATACGGAGATGGGTTAGGGGGGAATTGCCAAACTTAAGGGTTAAGAATGAAATTAGGGGTCAAATGAAATTTTTACCCCTTTTATATGAAAATTGGGTCATCAATTCAAAAGCTACTAACCGGGACAATGAGACCTTGACTATGAGTCATAGGCTATCTTACAACTTGTAGGTCCTAGTCTTGTAACAGACCCAAAACTTGCAAAAATTTAGGAATCATACCTGGGCACTACGAACCCCATTAAGACTCGTAAGAGACACTATATATTGTAAGGTTGGCTCGTAGTTTATATGCCAACATCAGATACTCACTATTTCCCTATATGGAGCATGACTAAAATCTTTGAGCTTATTATGACTCATAGGCCTGCTCATAGAAGCTACTCCACATGTTATTTTCTTCTACTCGATAACTTTTGGTTAGTCCCTGCAGATCACACTAGAATATATTCCAATGTCTAGAACAATGCAACTAAATCAATACCTCATCACATCAAAATGAACATCAAACTACTACCTAGCAATTCAAACAAATGACCTAAATTTAAACAGTCCAAAAACATAAGAGATACTTAGGTTGCCTCCCAAGAAGTGCCTTGTTTAATGTCGTGACTCAAACATGCCATCATGGATAATCAGACTTCTCTATGAGTTCCATAATTGCTTCGTCTATTCCATATTTTCCCTTCCTGTAATGCCTCTAGTTTCTCAGCAAGCTGCTCCAACCTATCTCCGAGCCTTTGCATTGAAAAGGTTTGTTGTTCCACTCTATAGTTACTTTTGAGAACATCAAAATTTACCTCCTGAACAATGTCATCTTGCTCATTGACCTTGACATCGATTTGTTCAAGCATATGTTCAATCTTTGTTAGCTTCTAAGTGATGCAATACTGGTGCAGTAACTTCAGCCAATTTGGCACATTCTCACTTTTGGGTTTACCTGGGGTTCCCTTCAATGCACTAGTGGATGGTCCAGCCTATCCTTGCAAGGGTTGGTAGACTTAGGCAACAGCAGATAGCTTGTCCATATGCTCGGTTATCTTATTAGATGGTCGTCTAAGGAACTCCCAACAGTCCCCTCTGATGTGTTGTCAAAATACAGTATATTTGGTGCCTGAAACAAGGGATTTTGTGAGTTCTTAAAGTGGTTGTTTAGTGTTTTGATATGGTCTCATGTTAATTTTGCAGAAAAGTTAGGTTGGCATAATTTTGAAGAAAAGTTGCAGATTTTGCTAAAGCATAGGCCTTACGAGCCCACTTATGAGTTGTAACTTACCCTACAAGTCGTAGGGTGATATCATAGCAAGAATTAGAAATCAAAATTCAAAAATCTACTAAGTGGAGGTAATGCCATGAGGCCATCATACGAGTCATAAGTCAAACTAAGACTTGTATAGATGGACCCATAGCAAGAATTAGATAGCCAAGATATTGGACCAAAAACTGAACACCAAGACTACAAGACCAACATACGAGTCGTAGCTCAAGCAATGACTCATACCTATGAGTCATACCAGTTTAGTCAAAGATGCCAATAACCTGATACGAGACACCAATTATAACTCGTAGGTCATCCTATGAGTCGTACCTGCATAACTTATTAGCTACATACTGTCTTTTCAATGTAAATTCTAGGGTTGTTTTGTAAATACTATATATAGTTTAAGTTAGGTTTTTAGAAGGAGCTCGACCAGGAGACTAGTGAGAAATACATTTTGAAGCTTTCCTTAGTTTGTAGAGTAGTTTATTGATCTCTCTTGGAAAACCCATTTTGGGGATTACAAACTTTGCCTTGTCCTCATTGTTGATCAATCAAGTTTGTGGGTTTGCAAGTTGTGGTGCCTATTTTCTTATTTGGTATTGGTAAAGCTCTCAACTATGTCTATTATTTGCATTCTTATGTGTTTTTCCTTAGCCATGAGTAGCTAAGCACCCACAACTTTGGATTGTGGGAACCAATGGTAGTTGACCTTGAAATGACCTAGGTTTCTTGCATTTCTACGATTAGGGTTTTGCATGTATTATCTATTTCCCTTTATTATTATTGTCATTTGGTCATGGCCAACACCAAACCCCGCTTATTATTATGATCCCAACCAAGGTAGTGACAAATAGGAAAAGGGAAGTAGATGACAGAATTTGACCAAGGGAAGGTTGACTGGGACAATATGTAACGGTTAGTTTGCGCACCATGGTTGCTGACCAAACGCCATGGTGAAAGTCGACCTTCACCTTCACAAGAGGGCTGGAAAAACCTAAGTTACCATCCTGTATACAAATCACCAATTGTAGTTATGCTATCTAGGGTAATCAAGTCGACGAACCATGGGGAACACAATTCTTAATTTATCCCTAAAATTGAGTGTTTCCTCGCATTATAGTTAGTGGTAGTTTTATTTTGTGTTTGAAATACACCCTCCCCCATACATTTAGAGATTGTAGTCTTCAATGCTAGAAATAATTAGTGGTGAAATCTTGTAATCAAGTTCTATATTCCCTGTGGATTCGATCCTAACCTTGGTTAGGTTAACTTCTGACAATGATCATTTTCTTATTAGAGCATGAACATCATCAGAAATTATGGTGCCGTTTCTGGGGAATATGGCTAGGTTTTGATTTGATTTCACTATTAGTTAGTTCTAGTGTTGATTTCTAGAGTTTCCTGTATTTTACTTTTTTTTTGTTTTTGTTAGTTGATTTTAGGTGCAGGTTGGCTGGCACTATAACTGAGCAAAAGTTCTACATTGCAAATGACTTGTTGGAAACTTTGCAGAGGCACGCTCTATTCTATAGGCAAAAGTCCGAATATCCCTAAATCTATCTACAGAATTTCACTCAAACATTGAGGGAGGTCCTTAGGATAAGACATCCTGCTTGGGAGGTCATGACTCTTCAAGTTTTCCCCATGACTCTTCGGAGTGAAGCTGCGAAGTGATGCTTAATTCTCCCACCCAATGTTTGCTCTAACTAGGGGGAAGTACAGAGAGTTTTCCTCATGAATTTCTATAGAGAGTCCAACAAATAGAATCTATAGAACAACATCTGTAATTTTAAAAGAATGTGAGGAGAACTTTAGTAGTGGCTTGGGATAGATATAAGTAGTGTTTGGCAGCACATCAGAACCATAGTCTGATTGATGATAAATTGGCGGCCAGTTTCTACCAAGCATTAACCTCTGAACAACAAGAAAAGCTAATGCATTGTTTGGAGTGGACTGTTGAGAGTTCGTAAGATGGCCATTTATTGAGGCCTCTGAGATTATGGATAAGCTATCTGCAGTTGCCCAAGTCTACCAACCACTTCAAGGGCATGTCGGACCAACTACTAGTACATCTACGAGAGCCTCTAGTATACCCAAAAGCAAAAATGCTGCAGATTGGATAAGGTTATAACACTAGCTTTGTATCACTGGTAAATTGACCCGGATTGAGCATATGCTTAAGCAAGTCCTGATCAAGGTGAATGAACTAGATAACATTGTCCGGGAGATAAAGTTTAATGTCCTTAAATATAACTACAAAGTGGAACAACAAACTATATCAATGCAAAGAATTGGTGATAGGATAGAGCAGTTTATTGATCAACTAGATGTAGTGCAAGATGAACAAAGGAAGAGTAGAAGGAGTAGAGATGGAACTCACGAAAAGTCTAATTATCCATGATGGCATAGTCAAGCCACGACATTAAACAAGGCACTTCTTGGGAGGCAACCTAAGCATCTTTTGTGTATTGATTTATTTTGAGACATTTTATCATAGTTAACTTGTTCGTTGGTAACTTTATATTGTATTGTGACTGTTGAGACTTTGAACCAGCTGTATCAATTGGCATTTTGATGTATTTTAAGTAATAGGTTACAGGTATAAACCAAGAAGTGAAGAATGGAAAAAATTATGCTTGGATACAGCTTCTACGAGCTGGCCTTTGAATCATAGTAAATGTCACAACTCATCGTCATGCCTCATAAAAGGAAACAGTGAGTACTAGAAGATGACACAAACTATGAGCCAACTTTATGATTCGTAGGGTCCTTTATGAGTCTTAAGTGGGATTCATAGTGTTCAGGTATAAAGTCATAATTTTTCTAAGTGTTGGGTCTGCTATGAGATCGGACCTACGAGTCATATGACCTCATACAACTCATAGTCAGGGTCACATTAGACTAATCTGTAGAATTCAAAGGGCAAACCATTTTGAATTTTTTAGAGATCAATGTCTCTTGGCTCTTCATGTCCCTTCATGAAGCGTCCCCTTTCAGTTTATAGCACCCCCCATCACTCTCTTTCACTATTTCATTCATCTTCATATCTTTCACCCACTAAAATTCCCCAGCAAGTGAATTGCGCACCAAGAACTCTTTCGAGTTTTCTTCTCATCATTCATTCACACATTCATCTAGTAAGTTCTTGCAGTTGAATTCGGTTTATCTCAGAAAAATCCTTGTCTTATAGATGATTCAATGAAGGCCTCAAGATCATGATTAATATAACCATGCAAAAGTGTCTGTGATAGTAAGGAAAATATGGTATACCATTGTTCATGTCTATGTAAAAGGTTGAGTCTTAAATCCTGCCTTGTTTGGTGAATTTGATATCTAATATTATTACCATGTGCTTTTATTGCATATTTTATAGATCACAATGAAGATCGCGTAGGAATGAAATTGTTGGGCTGATAGGTATAGTTTTATTGTTAGTATGCATGGATGTTGATAATTTTAGAGGAATTTTGAACTGTAAAGGAGAAATTCATGCTTTGTTTTGATACATTTGGTAATGAAGGGTACTTATGTTTACTTTTGTATAGCCTATGCCTTTGTAGTTATAACCCTGATGCCTTCTTGATTTGTTGTTGGTCTTTATGGAGAGGTTAGAGACACCCGATGATCTCTCTATTTTCTGCTATGAAGACCTACTATGAGTCATAAGTCTCTCTCTTGGTCATAGTGGTCCTTCATAGAAAGCATCAGACATCCATAGTGCTTTAACCCATTCCATACGAGATTCACCTACAACTTATAGCACCTGGTATGAGTCGTAATGGGGGTCTGGAGGCCCCGATCTAAATTCTCAAAATGCCTTTAGAATAAGATATAAGTCACAATTATGACTCTTAGGTAGCCCTATGAGTCGTACCTACACCTTTATCTACAGCCTTGAACCTGGTTTAGTCTTTTTACTTAAGATATTGTACTGTTAGTTGTTTGATTATTTTATGTGTTATCTTATTGGTACAAAACATCATGGTACTTAGGCTTTGGTTTGGTGATGGTTTTCAAGAGACAATGTCTCCCAAAAGACAAAAAGTTGTTGCCCCATCCCCAAGACACCAACTGAGAGATGAGTCCTATGAGGATGAGCAATTAATTGAAGAGATAAATATGCACCCTGACCCTAAGGCTAATGTGCTTGTAACACGATCATAATCAACCAGAGTACCGAGGAAAGTGGATAGCTCCTCTTACTCTGATGAGGAGGATAAAAATAATGGGTCAGATGGTGATGACTCCACTTCTGACTTTGGTTCTCTTAAAGTGTCTCAGGCTCACCTAGAAGAGACTTCTCCTTCAGGTCAACTGATTCTGCTTACACCTTCACCTCCACCAATCCACAAAACACAAGATGGTATGTTCCTGGAATGAAAGAGATCTATGATAAGGGACTGGAACTTAAGGGTCAAGGGAGGATGGTGCGGAGATTTCATGAGGAGGCAAGGTTAAAAGACTCAGGATTGAAAAGTGTACTAGATTTAGAAGCTGATATTGATAGCCACAGGTTGGGATGGTTATCACAAGTGCTGGGGAAGTACATCTGCTACCTAGTCTGAGAATTCTATACCTCTTACTATGCTACTATACGTGGCAACCTTCTGAGGCTCATGAAGACGATTAATACACCACGGTTGAGTAAAGTCATGGTTAGGGGTGAGATTGTTGACATCTCAGCAGAGACTACTCGAAGGGTGCAATGTGGACCTAATTACAGAGTACCATACTCCACAGTAAAATATGACCATAGGATGGCAGATATGAGGAAAGTAGTTAATCAGAATGATACTAGGCTAAAATGGAGTTATTGAGGTGGATAGTGGGACAAATTTGCAAGGAAGGTGTTGAGCCGATATGGGTTATAGACCATACCAAGAACATTCTAAAGGCCCATCTCTCATTTAGGGTAAATTTTTGGTCGTCTATTATCTGAATGTGTATCAGGCCCATATTCAGGGATAATGTGATCACATTAGAGAGGGTCGTGTTATTGGCGAGTGTCTTGGCAAGATATGAAATTGATTGGGATCACGTCTTGGCAGAATAGATCCACGAGTCAGTGGTCAGCACTCATCAAGCTATTCCCCATTCTGATTCATAAATTATGCAAGGAAGCTAGTGTGATGATTTCTCTCCACTTGGACCCTCATATAGAGGCTTTGCATATAATGGAACCAAGTCTAATAAAGGCTAACATAAACCCTATAGCCCTATAAAGAGCTATCCCACCTCCTATGCCAGAGCCATTCCCGGTAGGGCCTCAAATTCTAGGTCCACCTCCAGCCACTACCTGTATTACTCCGGCCACTGTAGAGCCTATGCTAGCGATTGAGATCGAGTCTACACCATCCTCCAGGACTCTAGCACCAAAAGCATCTACTTTATAGGTTGACCCTCTTTTCTCTGTTATTGCCTTTCAGGCTTTATTACGCAAGGTGGTTGTAGCAAAGGGCAGGCTATGGGAGTTGTCAGCATGGGTTTGGCCATCGATTGATCAGACTGTTCGAGACTCCGAGGAGTAGATAAGGGCATTTGCCTAAGATTTAATTGACGAGAGAGTCTGAGCGATGATGCCCAGGTTAATGCATTTGAGACTAGAGTCCACAGGAGGCTTAAGGGAGCTAGGCCTATCGACGCAAGTGCAATTACTAAGGAGTTAGCCGAGTTCAAGGCTGACTTGATACAGATTTTGGCAGCCCTTGTTCCAGCCCCAGAGGTAGCACCAGTAGATGATGAGGCATTTGATTGGCTCACCAACCGTTCAGACACCCATGGGAAGAGGCCCCTTGATCAGAGTGATGACCCAAAGCCGAGCCTAAAGAAGTCGAGACAGAAGGCGGAGCCCATAATTGAGGTGGTGCAGGAGTTAATTTTGCTGGTGGCTATTTAAAGAGAGCGAGCACAGTATACCCCACCTGGAGAGGGTACTTCTGATATAGCTACAATGAACAGGCAGCCCCAGGAACCTGCAGATCAGCCCGAGATTAGTGCTTGATGAACTATGATATTTGACCCTTTTTTACCCCAGCTCTTACTTTTCTTTATGGATATCTTGTCCTTGTGTTAGACAATATTATTTTTATGTTGGTTTTTGGATGTTTTTGAGAACGTTCTTATATTTTGTTTTGGATATTAGTTTTGTTAATCATTACTTTTTAATGGGTATATATCTATGTTATCTTTTCATTTTCTCATCTTAAGTTTGTGTCTTTACTTTGAGGACACAATATCATATTTTGGTGGGGTGGTGGAAGTTATGGATTAAGGTAAAGTCTGAGTAGACTCAAGTTCATAACTTCCCCTATTTTGATCCCAAAGTTTTCTTGCCATGCTTTATTTTCCTTGTGAATGTTTACTTTTCTGTTGAACCGGTACGTTTAGGTACTGTAGATAATGGGTAAATTCATAGTAGTGTTATCTATTAGCATACATAAATTTTAGATATGTTTTAATGTTTTGATGAAAAATTGGGTACCCTCTAAGTTTTTGAGGTTGTGATTATTGATGCATTCATATATTTTTGAGTACCTAGTAATGTTTGTTCTGATATTGTAAAGGTAAACTGAGACTAAAAGCATGACCTGTGAATCTATACTTGATTATGGATGCAATTGTCATGTGTATTGTTAGCTTAACTTGCTGCATTCATCAATCTTGTATAGATCTAGAACTTTCCTTGCTACTCTAAAGTTGATTTTGTGATGTGCTGGATATGGAAAAGATCTTAGGCCTTTGTTCTTTGAGTGCAACCACTTTTAGCCTAAATGACCCACCAGATAAGTGAGTGAATCCCTTGTTCCAAACTTTTTGAGCTTATCATCTAATCATTCTGTCTTGATACCTTGCTAACTTAACCTTGTTTGATGAAATGCCTTGATATTGGCCCTGGTCTATCCTTGAACATGTGAACCTTGATTGAAGTCAAAGGCCTAAGTTGAGGGTGGCTGTAGTTAGTGGCCCTGGTTTAAGTCATGGATATTATGTACTTCACTTGAGGCTAAAACCCTAAGTTAAGAGTGGCCGTTATTGTGGTAAAGTAATAATAATAAGGTGGTTAGTTGGAAAATCAAGAAAGAAATGAAAAAGAATGAATCAAGTGAAGAAAAAGAAAAGAAAAGTACCTTAAGTTGAGAAAAAATAGCAAAAATGAGTCTGAAATAGAGGTACAGTTGAAAAAGAGAAAGAAAGCATTCGAGAAAAATTCAAAACAGGAGAATAAGGGTAGAGGGATTAAAAAGGGCTTGGATTATAAAAGCAAAAAATATGTGATAAACATGGTTCAAGGATAGATTTTAGTCAGTACTTGCCCAAAATACCATACCAAATCACTTGAACCTATGTTACAAGCCTATAAGTCCTAAAGTGATCCAACTCCACTTTATCACCAAGCCAGAAGATGAGTATAGAGGTAAACCTATGGTGTTAGTCAGTATGCATTGAATTTAATTGTGAAAGTGAGAATGCTTCCTCAATCCCTGAATTCCAAATGCTTTTGTGTAAGTGTGAGGGACTTCTTTCCAATGAGGCATTTTCACTACTTGAGCAGCATATGACTATACCAACGATTATGGACGATTGATGCTCCTTAGCTTGTCATAGTTTGGTTGTCAGGTCTCTCATTATGCTCTTATTTGCACAATAACTTTGCAACCCTATTTTGAAAATACAAGTTGGGTGCCTAGATTAGAGGAGCTGATATATATGCCATTAGTATAGCTTCTATGTATTTCTCTTTGTCTGTGTAGATTGAGTTGTCTCTTGAGGACAAGTAATAATTCTAAGTTGAGGGTGTTGATATGTTGTCAAAATACAACACACTTGGTGCCTGAAACAAGGGATTTTGTGAGTTCTTAAAGCGACTTTTCAGTGTTTTAATATGTTTTGTGTTAATTTTGTAGAAATATTAGGTTGGCATAATTTTGAAGAAAAGTTGCAG
Source organism: Solanum sejunctum (assembly GCA_025642045.1). NCBI lineage: Eukaryota > Viridiplantae > Streptophyta > Magnoliopsida > Solanales > Solanaceae > Solanum > Solanum sejunctum. Next base: position 736 of record JAOTQJ010166914.1, on the reverse strand, counting down.
ATTTTGCTAAAGCGTAGGCCTTATGATCCCACCTACGAGTCATAGCTCACCCTATGAGTCGTAAAGTGATATCGTAACAAGATTCAGATACCAAAATTCAGAAATTTGCTAAGTAGAGGTCACCCCTACGAGGCCATCATACGAGTCATAAGTCACACTATGAGTCATATAGGTCGTAGAAAGAATCAGAGAGCCAAGATGTTGGATCAAAAATTGAAGACCAAGACTACAAGACCAATATATGAGTCATAGCTCAAGAAATGACTCGTACCTATGGTTCATATCAGTTTAGTCCAAGATGCCAACAGCCTGATATGAGACCCCAATTACGACTCCTAAGTCACCTTATGAGTTGTACCTGCATAACTTATCAGCTGTCAGCTCTCTTTTTAGTGTAAATTCTACGGTTGTTTTGTAAATACTATATATAGTTTAAGTTAGCTTTTTAGAAGGAGTTCGACTAGGAGACTACTGAGAAATACATTTTAAAGCTTTTCTTAGTTTTTTATAGTAGTTTATTATTCTCTCTTGGAAAACCCATTTTGGGGATTACAAACTTTGCCTTGTCCTCATTGTTGATCAATCAAGTTTGTGGGTTTGCAAGTTGTGGTGCCTATTTTCTTCATTGGTATTGGTAAAGCTCTCAACTATGTCTATTGTTTGCATTTTTGTGTGTTTTGCCTTAGCCATGAGTAGCTAAGCACCCACAACTTGGGGTTGTGGGAACCATGGGTAG
>JAOTQJ010166905.1:0-17935 GCA_025642045.1 Solanum sejunctum | reverse complement strand
TGCTAAAATTCTATATCCACTAGTGCTTGAATAGTGGCTGCCTTTCCAAGATGATTGGGACCTCGACGTTGACCTCATAATCTAGGATCACAAAGTCTATGGGAAATATAAATTTATCCACTAGGACTAGCACATCATTGAGTATCTCCACAGACTTATTCACTATACGGTCAACCATCAACAACTGCATATTCATCGGAAAAGGGGCCATTAGTCCTAATATATTGAACAATGCAAGGGGCATTACGTTTATGCTGGCACCAATATCGCACAATGCCCTTACAAAGTCTATATCTCTAGTAGTATAGGGTATGGTAAAACCATTGGCATTTTCTCACTTTTTCACCAAGGATTTTATGGCAATTATACTGTAATGAAGCTCTTGGGAGAGCTTCTGACTTATAGTGCAATTCTTTGTAACTATGAACTTTGTAGACCCTGGCTGCTTTTCCAATACCTCAAAGAGAAGGATATTGATGAAAAGTTGTTTCAGCATGGAGATAAAATGTTTGAGTATTCCCTCTTTGTCCTTCTTGTTGGTTCTTTGAGAGAAGGGGGAGGAGGCCTAGGAGTGGGCTTCTACCTTTATTATGCCTCTACAGTATCACTTACCCCATCCTTGACATGATCAACTGTGATATCCACTTCCTTAACCTCAACTGCTTCATCTCAAATATCATCATCATCTACTAGCATGGGAGGATGAATGATACTCTTAGCACCACAATTAGTAACCACAATATAATTCCTCTTATTCTTTGGGTTCTAAACTAAGTTGCAAGGCAATGTACCTCTCTGACACTAGTTGAGTTGACTTGACACTTGACCAAACTATTACTCAATTTATTTGATAGCAACAAAATAAGACTTGATATTCTTATTTATGCTAGAGATATCAGATTTCATCCCTCTCAAGGTCTCATCTTGTGTCTTAATTTTATATAATGGGCAGTCAAACATCTCCTTAACTTTAGAACTATTAGCAGTGATATCATAATTGTGTGGTGGCACATAAGGACTATTTCTTTAGACATCTTTGCAGCCCAATCTATATCTCTGTCTTGGCGCCTATTCCTATTATAGTCACCTCCTTTGTTGTCTAAAAAAGAACAATCTCTATTATACTTTCAACCTTGGTTTCTTTGACCTTGGCGCCAATAGTCTTGATTGGTCTATTAGGTGTTCATGGAGGCTGATGAATAACTGTATTAAATCATTCCTGATTCTGTTTCATCATCGCCTACATACTTGTACATATGCGAGCAAGCTTTTACATTATCTCCTCATTTATGTTAGCTTGCTCCAAAACTAATATGGATAGTGCACAAACTTTTAGTAGATGATCTATCTCTTTGTCCTTAAGCATGATTTTCCTTGACTTCCCTTTCTATACTTCAGTGATCCTCGCAAATGGTTGATCTAAGGACATACCTCCTATGACAGTGTCAGCACATGCTTGACTATTCTCATCTAAGTCATGGTAGAAAATTTCCACGAAGGCATTCTTGATAATTTTATGGTTTGGGACACTCCTCAACTCTTTGTGAATCGCTCCCATATAGTAATAATGAAGTCACCAAGAAGTTGCCCAAAGTTGTTGATTTAATTCAACTTGAGCTTTTTTGATCTTAGCAAATACCTCTCCAAAAAGGCCTTTTTGAATTCAGCCCAACTGGTAGTCGAATTCTACAGGAGATCGGATAGCCATAGTGTTGCATTACCTATCAGAGATAATAGAAAACATGAAATCTCGCATCATCCATAGATAAATTCTATTTCCCATTACATTCTTACAGTCAAATGCAAAGTTATGTAGATGACTATGCGGATCCTTGGATGTGGGTTCAACTGATATTGGTTCCACTGATAAGCTTCAACACTAAAGTCTTGTAGTTGTAGCGTAATATCCTCAAGAGGCGGTGGGTTGTTATTATTTGTATTCTCCTTCTCATTCCGGTTCAAAGTTGCATTTGTCATGTTGTTTGCATTATCTTGGGCCACCTTTCTTAGTCTTAGCTAGATCTCTGGGTCAAACAGAGCCAAAGATATGCCTTGACTTAGCATATTGGGCAATACCCTACACTTGTACCTTGAAGGAAAACCAAAATAACAAAAAAGGTAACATGAGCAAAATAAGGGTTAATTCCCGAGCAACTTGAATTAGATAAGTCCAACTGTATTTATTAGCAAGGGAAAAAAAATCTTGATGTCGCCCAAGATACACCTCCTTTTAAAAGATAAAGCAGTTATTGCCAAGATATATAACTTAACCATGGTTAGTATCAAATCCTACAGGGAATATGGTAGACATAGAAGAATTCAATGCAATTCAAGTTGAGTAACCATAACCAACTTATCTCCCTAAAGGGGGAGGGGCTTATGACAACTATAAAGAGACAAGTGTTAAACAAGTATAAATAATAGGGTATTATTTTTCCCATGATTACCTAACACAGAATTACCAGATAACCGAATTATGTTTCGGCGTATAGCATGCAGACCAGTAAGTTATGTTCACCAAACCCTTTGGTCAAGGTGGGAGACGAATTTCACACTATGATTTGGTTCATCCTCACTGTGCGACATTATTAAGCCTTACCTATTATTCTAGTACAACCTCCCCTTGTCCTAATTCAATTGATTAGTTGAGAAATATTAATTGAATTCTGTTAATTAATCTTATTTCCTATCCATTCTTACCTTGATCAAGCCAGTGATACTAGATGGTTTGTAATGTTACCCACCATTAGAAATCAATTAATATAGAGATAATTAATTAAAATATGTATGTAAATTTTTCTAGAATTGCGAATTATTTTATTTTACCTTGTCAGTTTTTCATAATTCCCAGAACCTTAGTTATGGATTCAGCTACTCATGATTAGTGTAAATGGAAGACTTATTAATTTGAATAACATAATTGAGCACCTACACAAGAGCATTAAACATAAGAAATCTAACCACTTCACTAAGAATCATAAGATTGAAATCAAATGATGAAATAATGTTTTACAAGTGTTTCTCAAGATCTCTACTTCTTCTCTATTGTTCCCTTTCATTCTCTCCTGACATCTATGAAACTTAACCTACAAATATATTTATAATGTTTAAAATACAAAATTAAAATGAAATAGCATAACTGGGTCGATAGACTCTACGACAACTTTTACGGGCCATATAACATTTTATGTCCCATGAATGGGCTTTCATGGATTGCTTCTTCAAAATTGGGGATGACTTCTATGACACCCCTTGATGATCCCTATAATGTTTTTTGGCCCGGAAGGGTTTTATTTTTTGACTTTTTAGCAACTCCCCACTTTCTGATCCTCAAGGCATGACACCAAGTCCACTGCTTGTCTACATAAGTGTAGACTCAACTCTAAAAAATCACCCTTTACTAGAATTTTTTACGAAACCATATTTAAGGCTCATAAAATTATTTATGACCTGTAAAGGGACTCGTGGAACCCCTACTTCAGCAAATTCTACATATTTAGTGCAAAATATTATGCCAACCCTATAATCCTGCAAAACAAATATACAAAACACATCAAATCTACTAACATCACATTGAGAGTATACAAAAATCTAAGTTTTAAGCATCAAAACATTTATTTTGACAACATATCACCCATAGGTTGGTGTAACATATTAGCAGTAGTAAGTATGGGTGTTGATATATTAAGAGACGATCATGAGTGGATACGATTGATTCAGATATATTGGTGACAACCCATAGTCTACGAAAAAGCTATGTTGATGGGCGGATTCAACCTTTGGAGTTCATGGTTTCTGATATGGTTTGGTTGAAAGTCTCTCCTTTAAAGGGTGTTGTGAGATTCGGGAAAACAGGCAAGCACAGTCTGAGGTTCATTAGCCCTTTTGAGATCGTTGATAGAGTAAGAGCGGTGGCCTATAGACTTGCTCTTACACGTCACTTGTATTTAGTCAATCATATATTCCATGATTCGATGTTGTAGCATTACATTCCAGACAAGTCTTATGTGATTTTTATGGATTCAGATGAGTTGAGCCTAGATTAGACTTATGCGAAGCAACTAGAAGCCATATTGAACCGGTAGGTGAGGAAGGAGTAAGATTGTTTCGGTAAAGGTCCAGTAAAGACATAGGACCAAGAGTGAGGCTACATGGGATATAAAGTCAGACATAAGTGCCAAATATGCTCAGTTGTTTGAGCCTTCAGGCATGTCCCTTATCTCATCTTTAAGGACAAACATTGTTTTTAGGAGTGGATGATGTAAAGACCTCAAAGGTCATTTCTGGTACTTTTTGATCAAATTACATATTTTCTCCTCCCAAAAGTTATCTTGGGTCATTTTTGGATAAGTCCAAAAGTCAAATTTTGAAAATATCATTAAAAGTCGGAGTTGGGCAAAAGAAATAGTTTTAAAAGGTTTAAAGTTGGAAATTTTGAGTTTTGTGGTCATTTTGAATTTCAAATGTGAGAACTTGATTTCGTCAATTCAATCAATTTAGGAAACTAATCTGGTGTAAGAGACTTGGCAGAACTAAATTTGGAGTTAAAATAGAAATTTTTGGCCCAAAGTTGCATTTTTAGTTCATTTCGGATCATTGGTTTGATTTGGTCAACATTTAGGGTTTGGGAGCTCGTATCAAAATTCTATCAATTTCAATTGTTTTGGATGGTCAAACTAATGTTAGAAATGGTCTCATATTAGTTTCTAGATATTTCGAGGATAGTTTTGATATTTCAAGTTTCAAACTAGTTTTTTTGAGTTGCATTGGTAATGGTGTTGAAGAGGTTCCAAAATCAAATTATCATGATTTTATTGAGTCCTGATCGCTATTTTTGATGTAAATACATATTTGGTTTGTGAAATTCTGATTTTGGTTGAGTTTTGAGTGCCTATTTCTAGTTTTGGTGTAGTTATGCATTGTTGGTGCAACGTTTTTGGTTCAGTCCCACTTATTCTCTGTGTTCATGCCCAAATGATCTGCGTTTGCAGAGGTGCACCTAGTCCTCCATATTTGCATAGGTGAACCTAGTTCTACTTCATGTTCATGGAGCCGCACCCACATACGTATGGTGTATTTAGTCACTAACAAGTGCCAGTCATTAAAATATGTTTTAAAACCCACTTCCTCCATGTTTGATATTCCAAGCTTCGTTCTAGTGAGGCTTTTCAAAGGTTGTCAAGTAAAATCGATTGAGTAACTATTTTATGACTTATTTTCAATTATTTCCATTGAATAATCTGTGTTTTAACTTATAATATTTAATTTTAATGGTGGAATTTGGGGAAATTTTGAATATCGATTTATAATTTTTAATCACTAATTTCTCCCTCATCTTAGCTCCATTTTCAGAACCTTCTTCATCGTTGAACTCCTTATTACGTGAGAAAGTTATTCAGTTTCTCTTCATGATATACATGATGCATATGGATATCTTTCATATCCTAATTCCTTGAACCTGATTAATATGTCATTATTATATGCTTTCTTGAGGATCCATTGATAATTAAAAGCCAAAGGGAAATGGTTCTGACTAGTGGGAAAGAAAAGAAATGAAAAGCCAACGGAAAATACTTTCGTCTTGATATGAAAGTTATTGCCGAAGGGAAATGGTTCAAGTGGACACATGGTATGTTTGTGGTCCCTATGGGTTCTGAATGAGGCATATGTAAGGTTTGCAGATACGTTTCATAGGAAACACAAACATCATAACTATGTCATGCCCTAGGAGAGTCCCCTTGGTATGGCTGGCACTCTGAGACTATTGTAAGCACCAAAGAAAATCACTCGGCCTCATTACTTCCATTCAATCACATTCTAACAACGAAAGACATCAATAAATAAGAATACTTAAATTAAAAGTAATGGTAGAAGGAAAATCAAAGGCCAAAGACCAAACAGGCTATCCATTAACTAAGTAAGACTATTGTGAAAGAAACTAGTCAATAATAACATCCAATCACAACTCAACAATCTAATCAATGAAGCCTCTAAAATATCTGACTAAGTGGTGCTAATGACAGAGCCATGGCTACCTCAAAATAAACAAAAAGGCTAAACTTAAAGCTAGAAGGAAAAACATGATATCCTCCGAAAGCAGAGGAGGACTTACCAATCATCTAAATGCAAATAGGTTCTCAACGAGGCACCTATTTGTGACTGCTAGTACATGTCTCTGCACTGTGAAAAGATGCAAGCCTAAATATACGTTAGTACATAAAATGTACGAGTATGTAAAATGGTAAAATTAAATATGTAAAGAAAGAATAACACAACTCAAATAGCTCAGCTCAAGAAGTACGAAACTTAATTATCTTGTGAAGAGTCTAAAGTAAGAATACAGTTTAGATAATGACCACACATATTCCATCTTATCCAATCCACTTAGTGTACTAACAAGGCCTATTTGGAGTTTCTCTAACCGACAAACATCACCTATGAGCCTGTGATAATACAATTAAGTGATGTTGTTGCCATATCCATTCAATACCTTACAAGGGTATAGGACATCCCATCAGTAGATCCAAAATTAGTAATATCATTTTGTCATTTTGCGACAGTAGGTAACATCCGAATTTACACTTCAATCCTCTCCTACACTAGCTATCTATTTATTGAGTTCGAGTTGGACAAAATCTTATTCAATTTGTTGCTTAATACTCCTCCTAAGACTCATATGCTCATAATTCATCAAACCTATGGTTAACTCATTCTTCGAGTCTCATTTGACATTTGTTAACTCAATTTATCACATTAGCTATCAGTTCTTTGATTACATTCTTTTAAGATTCAACTCTTGACTCATAGAAACTCCATCATGTATCATTCTACTCATAGTATTTAGGAAAATAATAGTAGAGTTAAAGCATTTAGGGACTCCATAAACTTTTTAGGATCAAATTATACTCATGCATTCTGATTTAAGTAAAATATGTAAAAATGATAAGAATTCATGCTAGGATTAATGCAGTATGGCAAAGTTGTCTAATTTAAGCATTTAATTCATTAAAATATTATTATTCATGCAAAATTATATAGAGATATATTAGAATTTAAGAATGATCTTCATAGAAAATTCATGAGAGACTCAATTTACTCACAACTCCATCAATTCAGGTTATGGGGCATATGGAAGAACATAATCTATGTTTTGGTTAGTTTTACATACCTGGACATTAGTATTTTCCTGTGCAGTCCAATATATTCTAACTGTTGGGCCCTAGTTTCCCAAACATGTTTTTATCTATACTTAGTCAACTTAGTTTCCCGAATATGTTTTTATCTATACTTAGTCAACTTTCACCTTATATCATCCTAAACATTTTCCATTACTCCCCAAAACACTTAGCCATATTTTCACTCCAAATTTCAAGACTCAAAACCCTCATCTAGATTTAAGGATTCTCTTCAAGCTTCAATCCTCCATCTTCAACCTTCACCAAGAACTTCTCCAAAGCTAAGGTATGTGGTATTGAACCATTGGGTCCTTTCACCCATGGTGCCTAAATCTCTTTTTTACTAATATTGGATGATTTAAAATCAATTTTATATGTAGTTCTTGTATATTGAGAAATTTACTACACAGTGATTTTTGTTCATGAAAGTATGGTTATTTTAGCATGTTGTGGGCTCTAAATCTTAGATCTAATGTTAGATTTGATGAGGGTTTTTGATGTAAATCTCTTGGGGGTGTTGCAAGGTGTTGATTGATAGTTTTACAATAGATTTTCTTGCAAGATTTCATCTCCAAATTACATGATCTTTTACCCCTAGTACACCCCCCAAGTGTTTGATAAAATGTTCGGCTAGGGTTTCTTGTTCAAATGAAGGTTGAAAGCATGAGATACGATATGAATGATGTTATAATGTTGAAATGAGCTTATGTAAATGATATACTTTATATAAAGTATAGCAGTAGACCATGCCTAGTCATGGGGACTAAGAGCCCGAATAACCAAGGTGGGGGTTTGTACCCATCAACCATGTGAGGGGTTTGTACCACACCACCAAGGTGATAGGGGATGATCATCATCAACCTAGGTGGGGGTTTATAGTCATCAACCTACGTGGGGATTTATACTCATAAAACCATGTGAGAGGCTTGTACTTTGCCACCGGGGTGATAAGGTCTGATTATCATCAACCATGTGAGGGGCTTATACCGCACCACCAGGGTGATAGGGTGAGATCATCGTCAACCAACCATGGGTTTTATACTTTGAAAATCTAGCTAGTCCATTGTTCACTAATGATATCCTATATGAGCATGAGTTACTTAGGCATGTTTTACTTACGCATTGATCATATATGCCATATTATTATACTATGCCTATTGTCTAATGTATGCATTTTAAGTATAATGTCTATATATTATTGTATTACTCCCCAAATGCTTAGTACATTCAAATATACTAATGTATACTCTTATTTACACGATATCACCATGTAGGAACCGGTGCCCAAATTGATCATCCTCCTTCTCCACATGGCTAGATGGTGCTATGCCAAGCTTGTTAGTAAGTCCTCTATTTCGGGGACCTTAGTTAACATTTTCCTCTTATCTATGTATTGAGACATTTTCTTATGTTCTATTTGACTATGAGGGTTCACGGTTCAGAGGTGTTGTTGGACAAGTTATGTATCTATGTTATGAGCTTTGACTTTTGTCTCTTAATTATGATGTTATGCAAGCTTTCCCTTTGCCCTATTTCCCTTCTTCTTACTCTATATGTCTTTTATATTCTTTCACAACCAAGAATGTGTAATGACAAGTTAAGAAACTTATTTGGGGTTCTTTTTGGTTCTCCATTTATTGTGTCACGTCTAGGCCATACGCTTGCGTCATGGCAAACTTGGTATCAGAGCACTAGGTTGATAGATCCTCGGACTCCAACACACTGTCTTGATTAGAGTCCTATTCATGGTTATAAAGCATGCCATGACTATGAGTAGGAGGATATGAGGCATTTAGAAAATGTTTCCCTTCTTCATGTCTTAAGTCATGCTATAGAGTTTTGATAAGTTTCCCCCTCTAAAGATTGTTGTTTCCTATACGAAATCATGACAAACACTAGAGGAAGACGGGCCCAAACTCCTAAGGGGCAACCCACCAATGGTGAGATCCGAGAAGCTCTCACTATACTTGCCCAAGTGGTGGCCAAATTAGTCTAATAAGGGTCCCAAACCCCTCATGCTACTACCCTGGGAGCTAGGGTAATAGATTTCACGAGGATGAATCCTCCGATTTTCCATGGGTCAAAGGTGGATGAAGATCCACAAGTGTTGATCGATGAGGTTTACAAAATCTTATTTATCATGGGTGTTGGGCCAAATGAGAAGGCAGATTTGGTGGCTTACCAACTCAAAGGGGTAGCCCAAATTTTGTATGATCAATTTAATGGTGAGAAAGGTTATGGCTATGTGGTGCTTTGAGAGGAATTCAAATTGGCTTTCCTTAATCAATTTTTCCCTCTTGAGCTTAGGGAAGTAAAGTTGATAGAGTTTATGAGCTTGAAATAAGGTGCTATGAGTGTGAGAGAGTATATCCTCAAATTTAATAAACTTTCAAAGTATACTCCTCACTTGGTGGATGATCCTAGGTCTCAGAATTGGTGAGTAAGAATGTTGGTCCACCTTGCTTATTAGTGAAATGGACTTGTCTCAGTTGATGAAATATGCCGAGAAAATGGAAGAAGAAAAGTTGATAAATAGTAGGGGCTATAAGGCCAAGAGGGCCCATTTTGAGGGCAAGCTCCAAATGGGTGCTAGATTTCATCAAGATCAATGGCCCTCTCATGCTACTAATAGAGGGTTTGCCAATGAATTCCCTAGGCCACAAGGTATTGGTGGTATGGCTCCTATTGATGTGTGTCCTCATTGTGGAAGGAATCATAGAGACCCATGCTTGAAATATTCTAATGCATGCTTTGGTTATGGGGAACTTGGTCACAAGTAGGTAGATTGTCCATGAAATCATGGCAAGGTTCAGGGTACAAATATGGTCCCATTGGATAAAGGTGGTCCTCAAGGTGGTGCCCCAAGGCACAACCAGTTTTATGCTCTACATGGGATGCAAGGGGTTGGTAAGGTCCTCGATGTTATTACTGGTATGTTGAAAATCTTTTATCTTGATGTATATGCTTTGATTGATTTGTGTGCAACCCTATCCTTTGTTACTCCTTTTGTTGCTAAAAAGTTTCATGTTGAGTTGGAGTTGTTGCATAAGTTATATAAGGTGTATACTCCTATTGATGTATCTATTGTTGCTAGGAGGGTGCATAGAAATTATCCAGTTTGCATCTTGCATAAAATCTTACCTTTAGATCTTGTTGAGTTAGATATGGTTGATTTTGATGTTATTGTTGGGATGAATTGGTTACATACCTATTATACTACTATTGGTTGTAGAACCCGTAGGGTCAAGTTTCAATTTTCAAATGAACCCATCCTTGAGTAAGAGAGTGATGATGTAGTGGTAAGGGGTAGATTCACCTCATGCATTAAAGCCAATAGGTTGATTTCTAAGGGGTATTTGTATCACATTGTGAGGTTTAAAGATGTAGAGTCCAAAGTCTCTTCCATTGAGTTGGTTCCGGTTGTTAATGAGTTTCTTGATGTCTTCCCTAATGACCTCCTCGGTGTCCCTCCCGAAAGGGTGATAAATTTTGGCATAGATCTCCTTCCTGACACTCAACCTATCTCCATTTCCCCTAACTATATGGCCATGACGGAGTTGAATGAGTTAAAGGAACAATTGAATGATTTGTTGGAAAAGGGATTTATTAGACCTAGTCAATCCCCTTGGGGTGCACCAGTGTTGTTTGTAAAGAGGAAAGATGGGTCACTTGGGATATGCATTGACTACCAACAACTCAATAGGGTCACTATCAAGAATAGATATCCTCTTCCAAGAATTGATGACGTGTTTGACCAATTGCAAGGGGCTAACTTTTTCTCTAAGATTAATCTTTGGTCCGGGTACTATCAAGTAAGGGTGAGGGAGTTTCATATTTCCAATATAGCCTTCCAGACTAGATATGGATACTATGAATTTATGGTTATGTCCTTTGGGTTGACTAATGCACCAGCCATCTTCATGGACCTAATGAATAGGGTCTTCAAACCCTACCTTGATTCCTTTGTTGTGTTCTTCATTGATGATATCTTAATCTATTCACATTTTAGGGAAGACCATATGGGTCATTTGAGGGTTGTGTTGCTAAAATTGAGGGAGGAGAGATTGTATGCCAAATATGAAAAGTGTGAGTTTTGGTTGAAGGAGGTTGCATTCTTGGTTCATGTGGTATCGGGGATGATATTAAAATGGATCTTAACAAGACTAATGTGATTAAGAATTGACCTACACCATTACCTCTATCTGATATTAGGAGTTTTTTTAGCCTTACGGTTACTATAGAAGGTTTGTGAATGGGTTCTCCTCCATTCATTCTCCAATGACAAAACTAAGTCAAAAGAAGGTCAAGTTTGTCTGGACCGATAAATATGAGAAAACCTTCCAAACAATGAAAGATAGAATTATTTTCCCTCCTATATTGTCACTACCGAATTAGCTTGAGGGTTTGGTTATGTATTATGATGCATCTAGAGTTAGTTTTGGTTATGTGATTATGCAAAATCATAAGGTCATAGCCTATGTTTCTTGACAACTCAAAGTGCATGAAAAGAACTACCCTACCCATGATCTTCAATCGGTCATCATGGTGTTTGCATTAAATATTTGGCATCATTATTTATACTGGGTGCATGTTGATGTATTCACCGATCATAAGATCCTTCAATATGTATTCGCTCAAAAAGGTCTCAACTTGAGTAAAAGAAGGTGGCTAGAACATCTTAAGGACGATGACATGAGTGTGCATTACCATCCCGATAAGGCAAATGTTATGGCAGATGCTTTGAGTCTGGTGTCTATGGGTAGCCTAGCTCATATGGATGGTCATGATAGGGAGATGACTAGGAAGGTGTATAGATTGGATAGATTGGGGGTGACGTTGGAAGATGTAGGTAAAGGTCTTATTGCTATTGATGGTTCTAAATCTTCTTTAGTTGATGAGGTGATAGTAAAACAAAATCTAGATTCCTCCTTACTTGAATTGAAGGACTTGGTGAAAGGGGGCAAGGTAGAGGTTTTCTCCCAAGGGGGAGATGGTGCCCTTAGTTATCAAGGTAGGTTGTGTGTGCCATGTGTTGATTGTTTGAGGGAGAGAACTCTTGATGAGGCCCATAATTCCTCTTACTCTATCCACTGTGGTTCCACTAAAATGTATAGAGACTTAAAGTATGTGTATTCATAGGGAGGCATGAAGAGAGACATTGCCAAGTTCATTTCTGGTTGCTATAGTTATCAACAAGTCAAAGCCGAACATCAAATGTCGGGTGGCCTAACCCAAGATATAGACATTCCCACTTGGAATTGGGAGGTGGTCAATATGAATTTTGTAGTAGGGTTGCGCAAGACTATAAAAGGGTTTGATTCCATATTGATGATGGTTTATAGGATGATGAAATGAGCTCACTTTGTACCAGTCAAGACTATGTATGGGGCTGAAGAGTATCCAAGTTTGTATATCTATGAGTTAGTGAGGATACATGGGGTTCCTTTGTCCATCATATTGGATCGGGGTACACAATTCACTTCATACTTTTGAAGGTCATTTCAAAGGGGTTTTGGTACCAAAGTTCACCTTAGTATGGCCTTCTACCCTCAAACGGATGGCCCAGCAGAAAGGATAATTCAAACACTTGAGGATATGCTTAGGGCTTGTGTCTTAGAGCTTAAAGGTACTTAGGATGACCATCTTCCATTAATTAAGTTCGCTTACAAAAATAGTATCACTCCAGCATTGGTATGGATCCATTTGAGGCTCTTTATAGGAGACATTCTAGATGACCAGTGGGTTGGTTTGAGGTTGGAGAGGTGGTTTTTTAAGGGATAGATCTGGTTATGGACACTCCTAAGAAGGTTAAGATGATTAGGGAAAGGTTGAGTACAGCCCAAAGTCGTCAAAAATCCTATGCCGATGTAAGAAGAAGAGACCTAGAATTCCAAGTGGGTGATTGAGTCTATTTGAAGGTTTCTCGAATGAAGGGCGTGGTCTATTTTGGTAACAAAGGGAAATTGATCCCAAGGTATATTGGTCTTTATGAGGTAATAAAGAGGGTTGTCAAGGTAGCTTATGAGTTGAAGTTGCCTAATGAAATGAATTTGGTTCATCTTGTATTCCATGTTTCTATGTTGAGAAAATGTGTTGGTGATCCTAATACCATTGTGCCTCTTGATGTGATGGGTGTTATTGAGGATAACTTGATTTACGAGGAGGTTCTAGTTTAGATAGTTAGTAGACAAGTAAAGAGATTGAGGAACAAAGAGGTAGCGTCCATTAAGGTCCTTTGGAGGAACCAAGAAGTTAAAAGTGCTACATGGGAGGTGGAAGCGGACATGCAAAAGCAATATCCTCATCTTTTCCACTCTACTAAAGCCTAAGGTACTAATACTAAGTCCCAAATGTGATTTCAAGTTTTACATTTCAGCCCCTATGTCATTCATATGCACTCATGTTTAAGTTCGTAAACTAGTGATGATTTTACACTTATGTTGAGAATTTGAAAATGGTGTTTTACATATTATGTTGCATTCTTGTTAGGGTTGATTTGTTCATGATCACTCTTGTCTTGTACATCTCTTTTTCACTAGGGTATGAATGTTCCTAAGGGGGAGATATTGAAACGACCCAAAAACTGCCCAAAAATGTGCCTTGGAATGCCTGGAATTTTAATTTCCATATAGATAAAAATCCATTCATTATTTCGATAATTCAACTTCATATTTGTGACCAGGGGTCAAATTTAGGTGAAAAGGGGTCTAAACTCAATTTAACAATGAAATAATAGCAATTATAATTTTTTAATTAACAATTCCAATAACGTATTCACGATACTTCAGTGACGCGCCATGGGCGTACTTTAGTACAAATTCCTCTCCTCGTCCTATTCAAGACATGGAGATGTGTTTTGCACCTAGCAGTGTTTTCCTGTGCGGGCCAAGATATTCTAAGTATTAGGTCCAAGTTTTCCAAATGCGTTTTTATCTATACTTAGTAAAATTTCACCCTTATATCATCCTAAACATTTTACATTACTCCCACCAAAACACTAGCCATATTTTCACTCCAAATTTCAAGACTCAAAACTTTCATCCGGATTTAAGGATTCTCTTTAAGCTTCACGCCTCCAACTTCAACCTTCATGAGGAACTTCTCCAAAGCCAAGGTGTTTGGTGTTTAACCATTGGGTCCTTTTACCTATGGTGCCTAAGTCTCCCTTTACTAATGTTGCATGATTTAAAGTCGATTTTACATGTGGGTCTTTTATATTGAGAAATTTACTGCACATTGATTTGTGATCATGAAAGTATGGTTGGTTTAGCATGGTTTGGGCTCTAAATCTTGGATCTAATGTTTGATTTATGAGGGGTTTTAAAGTGAATGTCTTGGAGGTGTCGCAAGATGTTGATTGATGTTTTTATCATAGATTTTCTTGCATGATTTCATCTGTAAATTGCATGGTCTTTTACCCCCATTACACCCCCAAGTGTTTGATAAAATGTTCGGCTAGGGTTTCTTGTTGAAATGAAAGTCGAAAGCATGAGATATGATATAAATGATGTTATAATGTTGAAATGATCTTATGTACATCATATACTCAATATAAAGTATTGCATTAGACTATGCCCAATCCGGGGGACTAAGTGCTCGGATAACCAAGGTGGGGATTTGTACCCATCATCCATATGAGGGGTTTGTGCCACACCACTAGGGTGATGGGGTGAGATTATCATCAACCAAGGTAGGGGTTAGGATTCATCAAGTGAGGTGGGGGTTTGTACTCATCAAACCATATGAGGAATTTGTACTTTGCCACCAGGGTGATAAGGTGTGATCATCATCAACCATGTGAGGGATTTGTACGACACCACTAGAGTGCTGGGGTGAGATCATCATCAACTGACCAAGGCGTTTATACTTTAGAAATCTAGTTGGTCTATTCTTCATTAATGATATCCTATATGAGTATGGGTTAGTCAGACATATTTTACTTACACATTGATTATACATGCTATATTGTTATACTGTGCCTATTGTTTAATGTATGCATTTGGAGTATGATGTCTATCTATTGTTGCATTTCACCCTACATACATAGTATATTCAAACATACTAATGCATACTCTTGCCTACATGATTTCACCATATAGGAATCGGTGCCCAAATTGATTATCCTCCTCCTCTACATGGCAAGGCAGTGCTATTCCAAGCTTGTTCGTGAGTCCTCCATTTTTTGACCTTAGATTATGTTTTCCTCTTATCCATGTATTGAGACATTTTCTTATGTTTTATTTGACTATGAGGGTGAGCTCGGTTGCTTTGTGTTGACCCTCGCTCTATCTATATATTTAGAGGTGTTATTGGACAAGTTATGTATCTATGTTATGAGGTTTGACTCTTGTGTCTCAATTATGATGTTATACATGTTTTCCCTTAGCCCCATTGACCCTATTCTTACTCTATATGTCTTTTATATGCTTTCGCGACCAAGGATGTGTAATGACAAGTTAAAAGGCTTGTTTGGGGTTCCTTCAGGTTCCCCATTTGTCGTGTCACATTTAGGCCCTAGGCTTTGATCGTGACAAATAGTAAGAATATAAATAATAATAGTAAGAGTAATAATAGTATGTAACATCTCATAAAATTATCGAAACACACCTAAAATTTATCTTACAGACAATGCATCTTCCAAAGCATTAATGGAGAATCTAAGATCGAATTTACAATTAGAGCGGAAAATTGAGTCAGAAAATGATCTCAACCTGATTTAAGAGCAACAGAGCCAAAAAATAATTTTCGTAAGTCTGGCAAAAAATAGTAAGGGTGCATAAAAAGGCTGCAACATAGACCCATCGCGAACCCACACTTATGTTTTCTATTTAATTTTTGAGAGAGGTTGAAATTCTCAAAAATACACTGGTGCAAGATGTGTCCGTATTGCGGACTAGTGCAATTTTGGTGATAATTTTTTTAACTTTAAAAAGGGTATTTTGGATATTCCCAATCTATTAATAAATCCCAAAAACATATATCTAAGCCTAAATTCGTATGAATAGTTTCAAAAAACCTATCATTTTCTATGTTTGTACGGGAGTTCTGAGCGAGGAGAAGAACAGAGAGTTGACGGTTTCACCATTTGAAAGCAAATTCTTGAAAGGAAGTAGGAAGTTTCTCACTCTAGGTATGTAAAGGATATCCAAAAATATGGAATTGTTCTTCCATGTGTTCTAATGTATAAATTAGATTGGTTGATAACTGATAGGTTATGGGTTGAGAGTTTTAAAGAATATCTTGATATTTATTTTTAATTATTATATATTATCTTAAATTGTTGATCATCACGTTTTAAATTACTGTTTACATGTAATATGGACTGATTATATGTTCGTTTTATATATTTTTCCTTGTTAAAGACAACAATAATGAACTTAGGGTGGTGTCAAGAGCCTTGACTGTGTATGAATATGTTGATTGTTGTAGTCTAAGTCTTGAGATAAGTACTATATGGCTAAAGAAAATGGAGTTAGTATTCTTGAAGTAAATGAGAATTAGATATTGTTGAAGGTAAGGTTTTAGTTCTTGAGTTGACAGAATGATAGATGGGAGAAGAACCCTACTTAAGAGGGGGGTTGGCTATATCACAGTATGAGATTAACAGACTTATGAGCATATTGAGTCTTCCGAAGAGTATTAACACTGAAATGGGTAAGAGTGAGTCTCACTTGTACTTATTAACTACGTGTCCAGTGTTAGAACCTGCAAGTTAGAACCCGTAAGTCCTCAATTGGTTCAATTTGGTAAAGTTTTGGACCAAAAGTAAATTAAATTTAAAGGGTGGTCTTTAAGATTTAAAGTTTTGAGTGGGTAATGTGCGTGGAATTTTTTGATTGGTATAAGTGGAACTTGACTCCCTATATATATATGTGTGCATACATCTCTTGTGCAAGATGTTCAACACTTGGAAAATTTGAGAGCAACCAAGGAAAGCAAGCTCTCGGCTTGCTACAATGAGCAAAAAAAAATATTTTATTTCCATCTTTCGATTATGTGACGCTTCAAGCTTGGTATATTGGGTCTCCTAAGTGGTGTGGTGGTGTTAGTTGGTCAAGGAAGTGCTTGGTTCGATGGATATGAAGATTTGGGTCAAGTAAGGAACTTGAAAGGTATGTTAATTTCTAGCTTAATTTATGTAAATTAAAGCTTGTGGGTGTGTTAGGGGTATGTTAAAATGAAGGTAAAACATGAAAACAGGTTGATTCTTAGCTTGAATTGTGAATTTGGAATTTGGGGTTGAATGGGTACAAACTTGTATATGAAGATATATTGATTTATAGTCTTGTATTTGTGTTTATTTTTCATGAAAATAGTCCTTGTGGGGTGAAAGAAGTGTTGGAATACTATGTGAATGTATACATAAGGGTTTGCTCGAATTGGAGCCCCATGGGAAGTGTAACGTTATGTTTTAGCGTTAGGGGTTTGTGTTGGGTGTTGCAGTGATGTATTATAGTTCTTGGAGTATGTATAAAGGCTTGAATATGGTAGATGTGTATATATATGTATGTTGCCCTGTTTTATAAAAGTTATGCCATAATAGTGTCTTGTGGTGTTTTTGATGTTGTGATGGCATTGGAGAGGGATGCTTGATGTTGTAGGTTGTTGTTGTTGTTGTTGATTCATTATTTGAGACGAGTTGAATTCTCAAGTCGGAGTAGTTTAAGAGGAGATGCTGCCAAAATTTTTATAAAATTTGGAATAAAAAGTTAGGATTTAAGACCCAATATGGTTGTTAATCGTTGGCGTTATTGTAATTT
>JAOTQJ010166894.1:0-26270 GCA_025642045.1 Solanum sejunctum | reverse complement strand
GATATGTTTGTTGGGCGGCTCTGCCGCGGCGGTGACCTTGTCGGCCCGCGTTTGTGTTTGTATACCTATTCTTATGACTATATCTGGTATTGTTGGGTTTGCTGTTTGCAGGTGGGCTAGTCAGTAAAACAGAGGAAACTCTACCAATATTTTTGTGAAATTCCTTAGCTGTCGTAAGTAAAGATTCAGTATAAGCGGTTGTCGCGGTGTCCTATCGGCGCCATTCGCGGCCCCGGGGTTGGGTCGTGACACAGCTAGCTCTAGCAGAGTACAGAATCGCACTTATGCTCTAGGGAGTCGACAAAATTTTGAAGCTTAACCTGATGTGGTCACACATAGATTATCCATCTTTTCACATAATTTATATGCAATAATTGACCTTGGTTCTAAACTATCATACATTACCCCACTAGTTGCTGGAAAGCTTAAGAAAACACCCAAATTATTCAACAAACCATTTGAAGTGTTCACACTAAATGGTGAATCTATTATGGTTAGAAGGGTTTATTATGACTGTGTAGTAACTGTTTGTGACCATGACATATTGGCTGACCTTATTGAGATAGAAATGATGGAATTCAATGTTATAATGGGAATGGATTGGTTAGCTTCTTCCTATGCCACCGTGGATTATCGAACTAAGAGAGTGTACTTCCACTTTCCAAATGAGATAGTTCTTGAATGGGAAGGCAATGTTGGGGCACCAAAGGGTAAGCTTATCTCTTATTTTAAGACAAGAAAGATGATATCTAAGAGGTATTTATGTCATTTAGTTAGAGTAAGGGATATAGAGGTAGAATCGTCAACTCTTCAATCAGTTCCCGTAGTAAATGAATTCGTTGATGTGTTCCCTGAAGAACTTCCAGGCTTACCTCCAGACGAGAAATAGATTTTGGTATTGACTTACTTCTAGGCACTGAACCTATTTCTATCCCTCCATATAGAATGGCCCCGATAGAATTGCATAAATTAAAAGAACAGTTAAAAAACTTATTTGAGAAGGGTTTTATAAGACCTAGTGTGTCCCCTTGCGGTTCACCAATGTTATTTGTACGCATAAATAATGGCACTTTGAGAATGTGTATCGACTATCAACAATTGAATGGGGTGAAAATTATGAATAAATACCTCCTCCCCAGGATTGATGATATATTTGATCAGTTACGGGGGGCCAAATGCTTTTCAAAAATTGATTTGAGATCTGGATATCACCAAGTGAGGGTGGAGGAGAAAGATATATCTAAGATTGCTTTCAGAACACGCTATGTTCACTTTGAATTTCTTGTTATGTCATTTTGGCTAACGAATGCACTAACAACTTTTATGGATCTGATGAATAGGGTATTCAAGCCATTCTTGGATGTGTTTGTAATAGTATTTTAGATGATATTTTGGTATATTCAAGATCAGAAGAGGACCATGCAAATCACTTACGATAAGTGTTACAGGTTCTTCGTGATAGACAGTTGTATGCCAAATTCTCTAAATGTATATTTTGGCTAAACTTAGTGGCATTCTTGGGTCATATTGTGTCTGATGAGGGAATAAGGGTTGATCCACAAAAGATAGAGGCTGTGAAAGATTGACCAAGACCAACGACACCCGCGGATGTTCTGAGATTTCTAGGGTTGGTAGGTTATTACAAAAGGTTTGTTGAAAGTTTTTCTTCTATTTATGCACCTCTAACAATGTTTACACATAAGGCAACCAAGTTCCAATGAAATGATACATGTGAAAGGAGCTTCCAGGAGCTGAAAAATAAGATAACTTCTACACTTATGCTAGTATTTCCAGAAGGCACCTAGGGGTGTGTAGTGTATTGCGATACTTCAGGAGTTGGCTTAGGGTGTGTACTGATACAACATGGTAGGGTAATTGCTTATGCATCTAGACAAATATGACCACATGAGAAAAACTATCCAACACATGATCTTGAGCTAGCAGCTGTTGTGTTTACTCTGAAAATATGGCGCCACTATTTGTATGGGGTTCATGTTGACATATATACTGATCATAAGATCCTACAATACATCTTTAAGTAGAAAGACCAAAACTTAAGACAATGGAAATGGTTAGAGCTAGTAAATGATTATGACGTTGATATACTTTACCATTCGGGGAAGGCAAGTATGGTAGCCGATGATCTAAGTTGTAAGGCAATCATGAATACTAGGATCAAGCCGCAATAAGTCAAGGAGTGACTAAATATCTACGCCAACTAGATAATTTGGGAGCTTGCCTTTTTAAAACTCCACAGGAAGGGGTTATTGTACATAATGCAGCAGCGTCTTTATTAGTAATGGAGGTAAAACAAAACAGTTTGAGGATCCTATTTTACAATGACTTAAGGACAAGGTGAGTTAGGATACGATAAATGGCTTTGACCTTCCACAAAATGGAGTACCTTACTGCCAAAATAGATTATGTGTGCCTGGTATTAATGGATTAATAAAGAGAATAATGGAAGAAACCCATCATTCCCTATATTCCATCCATGAAGGATCAACTAAGATCTACCATGACTTGAAGGGAATATTTTGGTGGGAAGGCATAAAAAAATACCTTGCAAAATATGTGGATCAATGTCCAAAATGCCAACAAGTGAAAGTAGAACACCAAAAGCCAGGAGGTTATATGCAATGTATAGAGCTTCCAACATGGAAGTGGGATGTGATCAATATGGATATTGTTACCGATTTGCCTTGCTCATTTCAGAAGTTTGACTCTATATGAGTAATAGTTGACAGACTCACAAAGTCAGCACACTTCTTGCTAGTCAAGAATGAGTGTACGGCTGAAGAGTATGCTAATCTAAACCTCAAAGAGATAGTTAGACTACATGGAGTCCCAATCTCCATTATATCTAACCGAGGAGCTCAATTCACTGCAAAGTTTTGGAAGTCCTTCCAAAAAAGTTTAGGGATGTAAGTGAATTTGAGTACAACTTTCCACCCTCAAACACATGGTTAAGCAAAACGCACTATTCAGACAGTTGAAGATATGTTGCGAGCTTGTGCATTGGACTTTAAAGGTAGTTGGGTGGACCATTTACCACTTATTGAATTTTCCTATAATAATAACTACCACTTGAATATCAATATGGCACCTTATGAAGCTTTGTATGAAAGGAAATGTAGGTCGCCAATGGATGGTTTGAATTGGGTGAAACCACCTTACTTGGGCCAGATCTAGTACAATAAGTTATGAAAAAAGTTAAGGTAATATAGCAGCGACTAGAAACAGCCCAAAGTCGGCACAAATCATATGCGGATGCTAGAAGGAGAGGACTGGAATTCTCAGTAGGGGATTGTGTATTTTTAAAGGTGTCTCCAATGAAAGGGGTTTTGAGATTTGGTAAGAAAGGAAAACTGAGCCCACATTACATAGGGCCATATAAAATTATTAAAAGGTTCGAGCAGGTTGCATATAGACTAGAGATGCCCCAAGAGCTTTCAATGGTTAATCCAGTTTTTCATGTCTCAATGCTTCGAAAATGCACAGGTAACCCATACCGTATCACTCCTATTGAGGATGTGCAGCTTATAGAAGATCTCACATATGAAAAGATACCTATTGCTATTCTCGATCGTTAGGTTAAGAAGATAAGGAATAAAGAAATAGCTTCAGTGAAGGTACGTTGGAGGAACCAGGAAGCAAAAGAAATAACATCGGAGGCCGAGGACGCGATGAAATCAAAATACCCTTTATTATTTGAAGCTAAAGAGGAAGTTCAACATGCAGAATTGGGACACTAATAGGTATGTGTGATTGAATACTTAGTGTGCTGTCAAATTGTTTGTGTAAATAAAGATTTAAACTTGGTTAAGCTATTCAATTGTACTAACATTTGAGGATGAATGTTTCTAAGGGGGGAAGGATGTAACACCCTACATCTTACAATACTAGTACTATGCAAATGAAACATGATATGGTTTGTTCAAATTAGCACGTATTTTAAAAAGTGCTAGAATCTCAAATTAGAGGATGATATATATGTCTAACACTAAAGAGGGTCGAGTGTAAATAAATTTTATGTCAATTTCAGGATATCACGACCCTAATCAAAGTGAGAGAAGTGAGATGCTTGTAGGACATAGGAAGCTAGCAGGTGAGTCACCTACTTGCTTAGCTTAAACTGCTAGCTAAATGGAGATGAGGACTGATGTCGAATTTGTCCAAATTTGATTATAAATAAAGTCTATGTTAAGGGTGTAACTTTAGCCCATGTTTTACCATCATAAATGGACAATAATTATAGCCCACGATGAATAAGATGGACCACGTATATCACAACCCACTTGACTAATTGGGCCCAAACTAAGTGAACAGAAATTTGGAAAATGCACATCCAAGGCCCATCAACTTTGAGACCTATTTAGGCCCAAGTGTAAGGGCCAAGCTGATGCATCACAAGGTTATTAATATGTTTTAATATGTATAAAAAGTTCAAAAGAAAATTGGCCAAAGAGACTCTTTAAAAAGGGCTCAAAACAGCCCCTTAAGTCATTTCACATTGGAACAAATTTTTAGCTTCCTAAAGACTCTTTTTTTTCTCTTTACTTCATTTCACAAGGCACCAAATACAACCCTCTAGGATTCTTGAAGTAAAACTTAATACTGAAGGCTAAGATAAGTGGAAATATCCATGTATTTGTATGCTTATCCTATGATAAACAAGAGGTATATGCTAGTTATGCTTGTGGTGGAAATTTGGACAGCATATGTCCTAAGGATTGTTGAGAACTTTTCTTGTATTCAAGAGGATTTTCTTTTCTTAGTTGGCTGAATTATGAAGTAATACTTATGTTTTTAATAAGTTTTAGTTTGTTAGTGATGTAACTAAGCTGTTGCACCACTTTTACAGTCCGCGAAAGTGAGTTCTTATGGGATATCGCAATTGTGTTTTTAGTACGAACTTATGGGCTGATGGATGGAAGACTATTACCTCACATCCTTCATGACTGCTTTGATAATGTTCTAATACTGTTTAAAGGCTATTTTTATGTGTATATGTGTTGAGAACAATTTGGGTAAATTTGAAATAGGTTCAGGATTGTCGACGTCAAAATATAGCGAAGGGATGTAACGTTATGTCGCCTATTTGTATGTTGTGTAGAATTGTTATGAGTTGTGCTTTGTAGGCTATTGTAAGACTATTATTGCACTAAAGTAGGCTACACATGATATTTATATGAGTATGTGTATTAGAAAATACGAGTAGGGGCGGAAAGGTTGAAAGAGTACACTCGGATTTATAATTATTTGCTTGCTGACTGTATGTTATTTTTTATGAGATTGGGCTACCAAGATGTATCTATTGGCTGCTAATGCTATTTTTATCACCTACTATATTATAGATAAATATTTGGAGGAAGGGAAGGTTATCTCGAGGTAATAGCGAGGTAATATAGCGAGGTATGTAAGGCTACTTGGCACATAAAGGCACCTACCAACTCTGCCACAACTATTAACCGTGTCTCAACTCTTTCATATGTTCATATGCTCCCATACATAGTCATCTTCAAATTTGCTTACGTACTTGAACACCAAGATACATGAATTCGTTCTACTAAATAAAGTTCATGTGTTGTTTTACCTCCTATGCATTTCATTATTAGTGTAACCTACTCCTTTCATTATGGTGTTGTCTTTTGTGATTATTTACATTTCATATGTTGTATCTACAGTCCTACAACTCCAATATTACGACCATCAAAAGAATAATCTCAAAGGTAATTAAAAGATAAAGTAAAGTATATTGCTTGTTGATGGTTGGTAACTCGAGGGGTGGAAAAATCTCCTAGCTAGGGTCGATCCTATCTCGGGGGGTAGCCCAAGGGATTAAAGGAAAAGCCTAGCCAGGGTTGATCTTGATATAGATTTACCACTGATCAATTGGTCATTTGTATTACATGATGTGCAGAAATTATACAGTAAAAGTAAAGTAATAAAAAGATCATAAAGTACATGATCCCACAGTATAACTAAGGGTGGACTCTTATCCTACACCAGTGCATAGTTTTAGTTGAGTTTTTTCTTTATATATAGTTTTTCCTAGCTTACATATTCAGTTCATTATCTTGTACTGACGTCCCTTACGGGGGACCTGCATTTCATGCTGCAGGTACAGTTGTTAGTAGATCTTCCTAGTAGGAGTATAGGATATCCAACTACTATTACCAAGCTCTAAGTTGATTCAGAGCTTTGTGTGTCTAGATCTTATATTTTTATATTGTATAGTTAGTTGAGGTGAGGCCTGTCCTGACCCTTATCAGATACTTTTCCTTATCTAGAGGCTTTGTAGACTATGTAAATTAAAGTGTGGTCATATCTCATAATTTAGACATTGTGGCCCCAATGGCCTAGCCATATACATTTCCTTTTGGCTTGTTATCACTGTTTACTTTTTTAAAGGCATATTAAATGTAGGAATCCCTTATAATATGTATAGAAAGCGCATAGATACAGATTGGTTCTCCCAAGCTTTATCAGCAATGGGTACCAGTCTGCCTTAATGGGATTTTGGGCGTGATATCAAGTTATGTTCTCTATGAGGGTATGAAAAGTTTTGAAGGACCTTATGTGTTTAGTTGGTTTTGATGATATTCAAAATAAAGGTTTTTGCTTGATAAGATGGACTTTATGCTCCCATGTTCATGTTTTGAAAGATGATTTGTATTATCTTGATTGTCAATTAAGAATGATTTAAACTAATTATTTTCCTTGTATATCTTGAAATATGATTCTTTCATAAAATATGAGGGCTTTGCCATAATATTAGTGGGTTGATTTGAATGACTTTGAAATGGATTGATCTTACTTCTCTCTTGCCGCTTACTCTTGAAATGCATGATTTTAAGAATATGTGTATATACCTACCATGTGTTCGACCAAATTACTTTACAAGGATTCTTGATGTTGATGAGAGATTATTGTATGAATTTACATGACAAGCATGTTATGATAATTTATGGGTTCCCAAGCATGCATTAGACTCATGAATAGTTTCCATGATCTACAAGTGAATTATTAAGTTATTATGCTAACTTATTATGCTCTTATGAATTCTGAAGCCTACTAGAAGGGGTCATGAACCATGATATATTCCTCATCCTCTAGTACAAGGAAAATATGCACGACTTATTAATATGCATTACCTAATGTCTACAAGAAGGGGTCATGAACCATGTTGTATGCCTCATCCTCATGTACGACTTAATACCACGTACTAGTCAGTACCTACTAGAAGTGGTTATGACCCATGCTATATTCCTCACCCTCTAGTACAAGATATTTGGATGAGTTATTCATGTCAGTTTATTTTGTTAAGCAAGTTATGCAAGTATGATTATTCTCAAGCATGTTTACACCTATACATATCATATTGAGCTCATGTCTATCGATTAAGATTATGCATCTTGCTTATTATGTTTATGATTCTGGTTGCATTGCACCCTGGATATTTCATATATTTCAAGTACTAATGCATACTCTATGTCTACATGATATCACTATATAGGGATTAGAGCTCCTATTTACCCTCCTCCTCCACGTGACTAGTTGATTCGTTTGAAGAAAGCCTTTGGTGAGTCCTCAACTCCGGGAGCAATATCTAGTTTACTTTAATGCCCTTTTCTTTACTAAGGCTTGTATAACATTTTGGATACTTATTATTTGAGGGTGAGTTAGGGAGGTGTCTTCGGCCCCCT
The DNA here is from genome assembly GCA_025642045.1 of Solanum sejunctum. Taxonomy (NCBI): domain Eukaryota; kingdom Viridiplantae; phylum Streptophyta; class Magnoliopsida; order Solanales; family Solanaceae; genus Solanum; species Solanum sejunctum. The sequence goes on along the minus strand of JAOTQJ010166894.1, from coordinate 18,561 downwards.
CCATCCACTAGTAGAGGTATTGTTGGACATTATGGTTGTTTATGTTTGAGCTTGACTCTTCTTATGCTATTGTTATTATGAAAGACTTCCCTTAGTCCCGCTTCCCTTTTTGTTATTGTCACATTGAATCTTGCTTATATTGTTTTCTCAACCAAGGATGTGTATCTGATATGATAAGAGGCTTATTTGGGGTCCCTCCGGATTTCTATTCTCTGTGTCACATCTAGGCCCTATGCTTGGATTGTGACACCAAGAACTTCCAAGAAACAACTTACGCTTATAGAAAAGACTTAACACTATCACATTATATATTGATTTATGAGATGCTCTATAACTCTTGCCTTAGAGGCAAGACTTAGTCTAAGAACTTCATCCATGGGCAAGACTTGACACTTCTGCAGTGTGTCTTAATTTATCATATATATATAACTCTTTCTTCTTAGACCAAGGAATTCAAAACAACAAGTTCTTCATCCATGGGCAAGACTTGACACTTCTGCAGTGTGTCTTAATTTATCATATATATATAACTCTTTCTTCTTAGACCAAGGAATTCAAAACAACAAGTTGATACTCATGGAAAAGACTTAATAATATCATTTTTTAGTTTATGAGATACTTTATAATTATTTCCCTAGAGGTAAGACTAGTTAGTCTAAAGATTCTAAAACGACAAGTTAAGCCTCATGAGCAGGGCTAGACTTAACACCATCACATTATGTGTTAATTAATTAAATATTCAATTACTCTTGCCTTAGAGACAACTCTTAGCCCAAGGGCTTCAAAAAATATGTTGCGCCCATGGACAATATTTTATATCATTTTTATCAAGCAACTTAGGTGAATGCAATAACTTTTGCCTTAATGGTAGAACATAGCTCAGGGGTTTAAGAAAATAACATATGCCTCATGGGTAATATTTACATTATTTCACAATATCTAACTTATAAAATATTTTACAACTCTTGTTTTAAAGGCAAGACTTAGACCAAAAACTTCAAATAACAAGTTACTCTATATGGATAGAAATTGATATGGTCACACTGTGTCTTGATTTATGATATACTCTATTTTTTGCCTTGGAGACAACACTTAGCCCCCAATCATTTTCAAATAACAAGTTGCATCTCATGACAATAATTTTCTCAATTTTCACTAAGTCTAACTTATGAGAAACATAATAATTTTTGTTTAGAAATAAAATTTAACTTGATGATTTAATAGAATAGAATTTTTTTTAAAAAAAATAGAAATAGACAAAAAAAAGAAAAGAAAAGAGAACCACCGTGAAAGATTAGGAGTCCTTTAAATATGTGGTAAAAGTTATTAAGAGAATTAATGGTGATAGGCCTTCTTTTTCTCATTAAAAGACTCCTAATATAGTGAAAACCGCCCTAAGAAAATAAATACATTCAAGCAACCCTAATAAAATAAATGTATGAAAAGAAAGGTTTTCTTAATATTAAAATTCAGTATCTCAATATGTTAAAGAAAACTTTAGTTTGCAAAACAGTAGATCGTATGAATCAAATATGATATTCTTTAATTTATCCTTTTACTCACACTATCAAACTCATTGCATATGTCATATGTGGAAAAATGATTATTAATCCCTCTGTTCCATTTCAAGTGGCATTGATTGTCCATTCTAAATCTGATACTATCTACATCACATATTATAAGGGCACTTTCCATTTTACATGATTATTAAGAAATCATTACATTAGTAGACTTTATCATTTTACCCTTTATTTATATTAATGTTTATTAAGTTAAGTCTGAAAAAATCATTAATACACTCATTAATGGTAGGGATAAAATAGGAAAAAATAATTAATTTTATCTTAATTTAGTAAGTGCCCAAATGTATGAGACAAATATTTATAGAAAATGCCCTTATAATATGGGATGGAGGTAGTATTATTTTACTATAATTAAAAAAATTAATTTAAAAATTTTTCTTTTACCTTTAATAAAATAAGGATCAGTCATAGAAATATCTAAGTATTCTTTTAGACACAAGTTCTTCCTATTTTATGAATACGGTCTTAAATCAAAAGTAACACATAAAATAAGACGTAGGAATTTTCTTTTTATCTTAAATTTCTAAAATTGTCACTTGGAGATTTTTTTCTTCGTTAGATCATTTTGAAATTACTTGTTCACATAATTTTCATTGCAGGAACTATATGAAGATTTAAAGAAGAATGGAGAAAGGTCTAAAATGCCCTTAAATTGTTGAAAATGGTACGAAAATATCCTCCATCCACCTATTGGGTCTAAAATGCCTTTGTCATCCATCTTTAGGTCTAAAAATATTATTCATTCACATTTTTGGCTCATTCTTTATCATGTCCCAGGAGAGTACCCTAGACGTGGCCGACACTCATAGACTATTGCTAGTCCCCAAGTAAACCACTTGGCCTTATCACATCTATTCAATCAATAAACTCTATAAATTCAACGGAAGTCTAAAGATAGCAATGGGTAATCTAGTTTCAAAATAATATCGAATAAATAAAAATGTTAGTAGAAAGAAATAAGCTCAATAACTCTCAACATCAATACTTTCACTCTAGTCTATGAAACCTCTATCACTATCATATGGTGGCAATGACAAACTTAGGGATGGGCGTTCAGTTCTTTGATTCGATGTTGTTAAAGTTTAATTTGGTTTTTTTGTGTTTAATTTTTTTAAAATGAGCACCATACTCCGCACCAAACTAGATCGGTTCGATTCTATTTTTTCAACATCAGTTTAGTTTATTTCGGTGTTTTAAAATATTTTATTGGTGTTAAGTAAAAATAAAATAAAAGTGATTTCAATTTGCACTTTTCAGTTTCCAGTTTGCATTTGAAAATTTGGAACTTTGCAGTGCACAAGTAACCATTTTCAATTAATTATAATTTTTCAGTACACACTAGGCACTAGTAGCTCTTCTCTTTTCACTTTTCAGAGCGGGGGAAAGGACACTTTTAACTTGATCACTAAATTGTAAAACACAAAGTAGGGAAAGTGAAAAAATTCAAAAAGGGTTTGGGTTAAAATTGGGCTTGGGTTAAAACAGGGTTGGACTTGGGTTAATATTTAAAAATAAAATTTTAAGAGTTTATATTAATATAATAAAATTTTAATTTTTTGGTACACCACGATTTTGGAATGCTTACACTATGAACCGAACCGAAGTTTTGGAAAAAAAAAAGAACTAAAATAGACCTGAAGAATTGAAAAATTAACACCAAAAAACCAAATTAGTTCGGTTCCGTTAGATTTTTTAATTTTCCTGTATTTTTGCCCTCACCTACACAGATCCATAGCTACCTCAAAATAAAATATAGCTAACTCAAACAACTCTAATAAGCAAGATGAAAGTAAATGCAATGAATCCTCCGAAATAAAGAAGGCTCACCAACTCACTTGAAATGCTCAGATCCTCAACGGTGCGCCTATTGACAATCTCTAGTACCTATCTTTATATTATAAAATGATGCGGTCCATATCTAGTACTTCTACATATGGGTTTTGAGCTGAGGGTTGTAGGAAACAGCCTCTCTACCTCGATGAGGTAGAGGTAAGGTCTGCGTACAATCTACCCTCCTCAGACCCCACTTGTGGGACATCACTGGGTATATTGTTGTTGTTGTTGATGCGGTCCAAAAGGGACATCAGTACTTGGAATGTACTGGTATGTAAAATAACTGAATAAGAAAGGAATAGGTAGAATAATATAGAACAACATCAACTTAAAGCAATACTCAATCAAAATGTCAAATTTCTATCTAAAGCAAGAATAAAGAGTAGACAAGAGACCCATCAACCAACTCAAACCTCATCAATCAACTCAGACTCAACTCAAAGGAACCCAACTCATCTCATCTCAACTCAACTCGACTTAGAGTACACAAATATGGGAATTTTCTAGGAGTTTCTCTTATCCGACAATAATCACTTATAAGCCAGTGATTGTACAACAATTCTTCTTATGTTACTACAACCGTTCCATACTTGTACGGTAAGGAACAAATATGATCCACAAGGGATCTAGACTTTATTGTCTGCTATTGTTTTGGGGACATTATCTCGAGCGAGTACCATGTGACATAATGGTTCAATCCCATTCCTATGCTTAGTGATGTAGTTAATGAGTGCGAGTGGGACTCACTCTTACCCATTTGTTGCTCGATATTCCTCCCAAGACTCAATTCTCATAAGACTCTTCCTCATCTCAATTAGCTTTATGGAGGCACTCATAAACTCAATTGGCCTAATTGGAGACTCTCATCATCTCATTAACTTAACTCTCTAGTGTCCTCTATTATTTTCAGAGATTTTAACTCATCTCAGTTAACTCAATTCTCGTTGCGACACAAAGACTCAAGTCAACTTTTAGAAAAAGTCATTTAGATAGAACTTAACAACTAGTTATGAAGGCTCATAGGATCATCAATATCAAGTAAATTAACCTTAGACTCACATCAAGATTACCATCAACATGCTCAAGTCAAGACTCTAGACTCCATCCATAGGTTCATTCACGCGTGCTTTCACAAAACATCATATAGAGTTTATACAATATCTCATGAAAATTATTCAATTCAAGAAACAAGTTTATAATGATCATCCACATATGAAAATAAATGTAATAGATAAAAGTTTTAAGAAAATATTTCAAGAAACATACATGTGGATTCATGGACTCTCAACTCCTCTATTACCATCGTTGGGGCACATGGAGAACAATCTCATGCTTTAGTTTAGCCTTACATACCTGATGTGAAGCTTTTGACAATTTTCCTAAAGAGTTCCCGTTGAAACTCCTCAATTTTATACTCATCTTCTCTTCTCTTTATCCGATGTCTTTTTCAAGAACTTAGAAAGTGTAACAACTTCAAAAAGTGTCCGAAAATGTGCCTCGAAAGTATCCAAAATCATGATTTCCATATATCTAAAAGTTCATTTATTATTTCAAAAATATGACTTCATATTATTGCTTAGGGGGTAAAATTGAGTGGGAAATGAGTCTAACACAAATTTTAGAGCAACTGTATCAAAATCCAAAAATCGCATAAAATGCTATTTAGGAGGGTCACCTTTTAGGGGGCATATCTCTTAGCACACAAAGAATTGAGTAGCCCATGATCTATCAAATTAAATCCCTTTGAATTAGCTTTCCAATTCACTTTGTTTCACCTCATTCTGAGTTCAGATGAAGCATTTATGACCATTTTCATAGAACTCATTTGTGCAGAAAATGAAGATTCCAGTGTGGTTTTCGCATCACCTCTGCAATGTGCCTCTGTTGTTTTTGGTGCTTGTTTTAATTTCTTCATTTCAAGACTTATAAGTCTTGTTCCTTAGGGTCTTCACACTTTAAAGTACATATATTTAGCTTTATGTCACCCTCATATCATCCTTATCATTCCCCAATATCCTCTCAAACACTTAGACTGACATTTCACCCTAAATTCAAATTCCAAAACTCAAGATCAATCTTAAGGATTTCTTCAAGGATTTCATTCAAGCTTCAAGTCTCCACTTCAATCTCTTTCAAGGTTCTCCAAACCTAAGGTATGTGGTGTTGAACCATTGGGTCCTTTCACCCATGGTGCTTAAGCCTCCTTTTTACTAATATAGCGTGATTTAAAGTTGATTTTACATGTGGGTCTTGTACATTGAGAAAGTTACTGCACAAAGTGATTTTAGTTCATAAAAGTATGGTTGTTTTAGCATGTTTTAAGCCCTAAATCTTAGATCTAATGTTGGATTTGATGAGGGGTTTTAATGTAAATATCTTGGTGGTGTTGCAAGGTGTTGATTGATGGTTTTACTATAGATTTTCTTGCATGATTTCATCTCTAAGTTACATGGTCTTTTAACCCCATTACACACCCCCAAGTACTTGATAAAAGTTTCGGCTAGGGTTACTTGAGGAATTGAAGGTCCAATACATATCTTATGAGTTGAATGATGTTATAATGATTATATGATGATAAAATGACATATATATATATATGTGTGTGTTTCTAAATCATATAAAGAACCTATGGTATTACAAGTGAATTGTTGGGTCCTCATCTTATTGTATTCTTAGGAAAATAAGGAGTTCTTTCTTGATGGTTGAAATGTAATGGTTTGATAAGCTAGTTCTATTAAATACTTAACCCGAAAAGGGATGGGCTCCCACAAGGAAGGTTACTTAATCTAAAAAAGGATGGGCTCCCATAAGGAAGATCACTTAACCCAAAAAGGGACGAGCTCCCGTAAGGAAGGCCACTTAATCCGAAAAGGGATGGGCTCCCGTAAGGAATGTCACTTAATCCGAAAAGGTACAGGCTCCCCTAAGGAAGGTCACTTAATCCAAAAAGGCATAGGATAAGGAAGGCCACTCAATCGAAAAGTGATGGGCTCCCACAAGGTGAAGTTACTCATAAACTCCTCTCCAAAAGAGGACGGGTTCCTGTAAGGAAGGTTATGCCTCTAAAAGGTCTTACGTTATATTGGTTGAGGTTTCTTCCCACACTTATACATTATGATCTATGTAAGATGAATGACTTGCAAAACATGGTTTACATAAGCATTGGTCATACATATCATTTTGTTATTATGCTATCTATTGATTATTTTTATACATTTTGATTATGATGTCTATCTCTTGTTGCATTGCATCCCACATACGTAGTACATTTAAACATACTAAACACATACTCTATGCCTATATGATGTCACTATGTAGGAATAGGAGCCCTACTTGAGCATCCCCCTCCATGTGGCTTGTACGACTTCGCTCAAGCTTGTTGGTGAGTCCTCTATTCCGAGTATGTTACTTATGATCGCTTGCTATGTATTAAGACTTTCTCTCTTTCATTATGTTTTGACTATGAGGGTGAGCCTGGTTGCTTTGTCTTAGGCCCCGCTCTTATCTTTATATAGTAAAAGTGTTGTTGGACATATAGTGTATCTATGTTATGGGCCTTCACTCTATTGACTCTTGTTGCTTATGATATAAAAGAGGTTCCCTTAGTCCCAATTTTTCCTTGTTTATGCTTATCTTTTGTTGTCATTTTAATGGCATCCACGACCAAGGATGTGTAATAATATGCTATGAGACTAGTTTGGGGTTCCCTTGAGCTCCTTATTAGCTGGTCACGTCTAGGCCTAGGCTTGGGTTGTGATAGAAAGGACTTAGAATAGGGTTTAAAACCTTTTTTACGCTCAAAATGACCCATTTTGATCATATTTTGAGTTTAGAAGGGGTAGGGAAAGGTTTAAAATGCCTCTCATGAAATTAAGAAAAAAGTTTCGTCCGAGCAAGGGAGTCCGCAATATGAACTTGCTCAATTTTTGGTGTTTTCGTTGAAAATTCTCCGAACGAGCTTTCCAATCCCATAGAAAATTTTTGGAACAAAACTAAGTGTTGGTCTGCGGCAGGTGCGCGTCAAACGCCTGTCGTGCACCCTCACTATTTTTTTCATTTTTGCATCAAAAAATTATCTTTTGATCTGGTTGCCCTAAAATCAATCGAGACCTCTCCCCAACTCAATTTTTTTATGTTGACCACATATCTAGGCTTGAATTTTCCATCGGAGCATGGGAAGATGTGTTATGCACACATCTTTCCTATAGGATATTTTTGGTAATTTTATCAGGCGTTACATTATCTCCCCCTTGGGATCATTCATCCTCGAATGAAAAGTAAAGGTGGATATCAAGGCATGAATAGACTCAATACTCGGTCAATAACTTAAACTCTTGACTCTTCATCAATCTCAACAAACTCTACTCAGACTCAAGAATAAACGCATTACTCAAGAATAGAAACATCGATCTAGTCAAGTATAAGAACATTACCTTAATCATTCTTCTCAGGGGGAACAATTAGATGCATATATTTAGCTCTCAACTCTTCCTCAGCTTCCCATGTGGCTTCCTCAACGAATTTCATTCTCCATAAAACTTTGATTGAGGTGATTTCTTTAGTTCTAAACTTGTGAACTTAACGATCAAGGATTTGAACCAGAATCTCTTTGTAGGACAAGCTATCATTCACTCTAATAATCTCAACAGGGATCACTAAGGTTGGATCTCCTAACCACTTCTTCAACATCGCGATGTGGAATATTGGATGAATGATGTCTAACTCGGAAGGCAACTCTAACTCATAAGCAACCTTTTGAATCCTCTTCACCATCTGATAGGGACAAATATAGAGAGGACTTAATTTCCCCTTTTTCCCAAATCTCATGACACCCTTCATAGGTGACACATTCAAGTATATCAATCATTTACCTCAAACTCTAAGGCTCTTCTCCTCACATCAATGTAAGATTTCTAGAGACTCTACCTAGTCTTCAACCTCTTTTTGATGACCTTTACCTTCTCTATCAATTAGTGGAGAACATTAGGCCCAATCAACTTGGCTTCTCAAACCTCAAACCAGCCAATTGATGATCTATATGTCCTCCCATATAAAGCTTCATAGGGATCCATTTGAATGCTTGCATGATAACTATTGTTATACGCAAATTCAATCAATGGTAAGTGATAGTGCCAATTTCCTTTGAAGTCAATGACACAGGCTCTCGACATATCCTTTGAGGTCTAAATTGTACTCTCTGCCAGATCATCTATTTGTCAATGAAAAATTTGTACTCAAATTCACTCTAGTAACCAATCCCTTCTAGAAAGATCTCAAAAATTAGGAGGTGAATTGAGCTCCTCTATCCGAGATGATGGACAAGGGAACTCCATGCAACCTCCTATCTCCTAGATGTACAACTTGGCATACTCCTTTGCAGTGGTAGTTGTCTTAACTACTAATACGTGAGCCGATTTGGTCATCCTATCCATGATCACCCATATGAAATCATGTTGCTTTCGACCCCTCGATAAGTCGGTAATGTAGTCCATGTTGATCATCTGCCATTTCCATTTTAGAATCTCAAAGTTCTTAGCCAATCAACATAGTCTCTGATGCTCAACCTTGACTTCTTGGCAATTCGGGCACTTAGAAACAGACTTAGAAATATCCCTCTTCATTCCTCTCCACCAATAGACTTCCTTCAAGTCATGGTACATCTTGGTAGAGCTGGGATGAATGGAATATCTAGAGCTATAGGCTTCATTCATGATATTATCTTTAATACCATCCATATTTGGAATGCACAGCCAACTCTGATACCTCAACACTCCATCTCCCCCTTTGGAGAAGACCATAACTTTATGTTTATAGGTAGCCTCCTTCAATTGAAGTATGATAGCATCTTCGTCTTGCTTTTCTTTCACCTCTGCCACTAAAGATGAAGCAGACCCATTTTGAACATCAACTCTTCCCTCTTCAATCTTCTCAAGTTGAACTCCCAATCGAGCCAGTCTATGCACTTCCTTCACTAACTCATTATTTCCTTCATCAATATGGGTTGTGGCTACCTATTGAAAACCTACTACGAGTATAAATAATAATGTTAGGTTTACCTGGATGGTAGAGAATGCTCATGTCATAATGCTTGAGCAACTCCAACCATCTCTTCTATCATAAGTTGAGCTCTTTCTGACTGAAGACATACTGCAAGCTCTTGTAGTCAGTGAACACATCCACATGCATTGCATACAAGTAGTAGCGCTAGATTTTAAGTTCTAATATCACCACTGCCAACTCAAGATCATGTGTTGGATAGTTCATCTCATGAACCTTAAGTTGTCAGGAAGGATAGGCTATCACTTTTCCTCTTTGCATCAGCACATATACCAATCTTACTCTCAAAGCATCATAATAGATTACAGAGTCCTTTGTCCCATCGGGCAAGGTTAAAACTGGTGGAGTAGTCAATCTCATCTTCAACTCTTCAAACTTTTCTCACATTCATTGGACCACTAAAATTGACCTTTTTCTGAGTCAATTAATTAGTGAATGGTGCAGATAGGGAAGAAAATTCATCAACAAATCTGCGATAATAGCCTACCAACCCCAAGAAACTCCTTATGTCATTTGGGTAGGTTACTCTTGGATAGTTCTTAACCGCTATAATCTTTTGGGCATTTACTCAAATACCATCACCGCAAAACAACATGGCCTAGGAAGGCCAGTGACTTAAGCTAGAACTCACATTTAGAGAATTTTGCAAATAACTCATGGTCCTTGATAGTCTGAAAGACAGCTCTAAGGTTATTGACATACTCCTCCTCATTGTTTGAATACACTAAAATGTCATTGCTGAACATGATCACAAATATATCAACATATTGTATGAACACCCTATTCATCAAGACTATAAAGGTTGTAAGTGCATTCGTTAACCCAAAGGATATGACCAAGAACTCAAAATAGCCATATCTAGTCCTAAAGGCTATTTTTGGAATTTCACATTTCCTCACTTTCAACTAATGATAACCAGATCTGAGTTCTATCTTTGAGAAACAAGAGGTACTATGAAGTTGGTCAGAGTGGATACTTATTCTTTATCGTGACCTTGTTCAGTTGCCTATAGTCGATACACATTCTAAGAGACCCGTCTTTCTTTCACACAAATAGGACAGGGGCACCCAAGGAGAAATACTCAGCCTTATAAATCCCTTCTCTAACATATCTCTCAATTGTTCTTTCAACTCTTTCAATTTAGCGGGGGCTGTCCTATAAGGTAGAATTGAGATAGGATGTGTATTCGGATAGACATCAATCCTAAAGTCAATTTCTGTATCAGGTGGGACTCCAGGCAGATGCTCAAGAAACACTTTAGGAAACTCATTTTATAATCAGAATAGACTCAAGAATAGGAGACTCAACATTATCAGACTCACCTGAGGTGATAGATATAACCCTTGGAAATTAGCTTGCTATCCCAAGGTAGCAGATAAACTTTCCCTTAGGTGCAACAAAATCAACTCTCCACTCTAGAACTAGTTTATTTGGGAATTAGAACTTAATGGTTCGGGCTCTACAATCAATGGAGCCATAACAAGCATGTAACCAGTCTATGCCAAGGATTACATCAAAATTAGTCGTCTCTAACTCAACAAAATCAATAAGAGTATCCTTATGATGAACGGACACTACACAAGCTCTATGGATTCTCTTAGCTCGAATAGCTCACCCACTAGAGTAGAAAAATCAAAGGTTTCAAGAAGACTCTCGAGAGTTCTATCAAATTTACTGGCCACATAAGGAGTTATAAATGACAATATGGCACCAGGATCCATCAAAGTATAATAATCAAGAGAAAAGACTCGAATCATACTTGTCAAAACATCTAGGGAGTTCTCTTGATCTTGATGACTACCCATAGCATATAAACAGTTTGTGGCTCCGCTTTTGCTTGATGTAGTACCTTTCTGGGTTCATCTAGCTGGCAGGGCAGGTGGAGGGGATTGACCCCAGTAAGCTCGCTTTGCATAATATATCTAGTATAACAGAAGCATGCATCACTCCCCTCATGACATCTACCCAAGTATAATCTGCCACACTCACCACATAGTGGCTTTCCCTGTAAACCTTGAGCAACACTAGCTTATGACTAAATCCATGGGGTTCAATATTCTGAGACCTCTAATCATTCTTGATTCTGGGCACAAGTACACGAGCAGATGATGGTGTTGGTCCCGACTGGAATCTATATCCATTCCATCTCTTTCCAACATCATAGCTGGATGCCTTAGCCGTCTTACTTCTGGACTCTTCTCTATCATGTTCTCTCTCCTTATTTGCTTGTTGCATAAAAGTCATGAATATCTTGATGTCCATATCACTTACCAGTATTGTTCCCCTCCCATATCTCTTTGGCCCTCTATTCAGTCCATCAACATACATTACCATTATCCCTCTTATGTCAGCAACCATATCTAGAGCATAGCGAGATAGCTGAGTGAACTTAAGTCATACTTTTGCATAGTTATAGAGCCCTATTTCAAATTCAAGAACTCTCTTACCTTGGACTCCTTTCGTTCTCTATAAAAGAAGCACCCCAATAAAGCTTCCTCAAACACCTCCCAAGTTAGCAATGGGGCATTCTTTCCTCTACCCTGCTTTCATTGATTGAACAATAGCCTGGCCACACCCTTGAGCTAGTAGATAGCCAGTTCGATTCTATCATCATCAGCTACATGCATTACCTGGAACACTTTCTGAAGTTTCTCCACATAGTTCTTAGGATACTTAGTGGTTTCAGACAATGTGAACTCAGGTAGATTCATCCTTAAGAATTCTTGGACCCTAGATGTGTCTACCTTGTGCGTTCCCAAGCAAAGTTGTTATTTTTATGTGCATTTTTATTATTTGTCATAAAAAATGATTAAGGAATTGAGAGATGGTTATAGTTCAAGAAAAGGAACAAAAAAGAGCTCAAATGTTAGTATAAGGGAGCCCCTACAGCTTGTGTAGCAACACACGAATTGTAAGAGGCCACGTGGAGGTGGCTCAAGGAAAAAAAAGCAATAATTGAACCTAGTGAAGGACCACAGGTACCTTCATGGTTCGTGTGACGTTATATTATCCGTGAGGCCCACCATGGCCTTACACTTGGACTTAAAGATAGGCAAAAGACATGGCTAAGGAATTGAAGAAAAGTTCATTGAGGCATGTCCCACGGTTGGCAATACAAACCGTAAAGTTTGACATGGACCATGTTGCGCATCATCAAAGTGAAATGTACAGTCGAAAATGATAAAGAAATGTCCAAGTGGAATGATGCGGGGGCCGTCACAGGCTATGTGACCAACCACGGTCCATGACGTGGGCTGTGAGGATGATATGATTGGCAAAACATTGAAGGAGATAGAGATGGTCCATTTCCCAAGACATTAACATCCACATGGCTTGTGTCCCTACATATGTAACTACAACGTAGAGTGAAGAGTTTGAAGACCAACTGCGGCCACACGGGCTAGTGCATGGATCATTTACTGTCACATGGCCTATGTAATGGCCAGTATCCTTGTTGACATAATTTTTCCTATTTTAAATTGGATTAGATTTTTCTTGTATATAAATATTATTTTTATTCCATATTTGCTCACTCTTGGACAACTGGAGATAGAGAACACGAAGAATGCTAATTTTGCTTGTAACTTCATTGAACTCTTGGATTTTCATTATCTGATTTGATATTGTAATCTGTGGATTCATTAATTCTTCAAGAGTAAGTTCTTCATTGTGAATTCATTATATAATTGTGGTTTATCTTTCTTGAACATGATAGGCTAAACCCACAACTAGAGTTGTGGGAGCCATGAAAAATTAATAAGATAGATGAGTATGGGTAAATCTTAGGATTGATTGGCATATATATCATAGTATTGTTCATTTTAACTTCTTCCTTAATGAGTTAACACATTAGGGTAAGTCTTTATTCATTACATGCCCAAAAGGGGTGGAGTGATTAGGAAAAGAGTTCTACGATATAAATTCGAGATTTTTAACCTAGTCTAAGTATTTGAGACCAAAAGATGAGAGTATTCTAGGGTCGATAACAAGGGATAGTAGGTATATATTTTGAGACCGAAAGGTGATAAATGAAATACATCTAAGAAGGACCAAAAGGTGAATTAGGTGTTACATAACTTGTTTGATCTTGCATATGTGATCATAAATGAGTTTACCACATAGATTCGACTATCGCATGAGATGTCATGGGGACCACAATCCTAGGCTCATATTAATTGGATAAAATCTAGTAGTCTTTGTACTTGTTTGTTACTTTACTTTAGTAGTTTAGTTTACAAAATCTAAAACCCCCTATTTACTTTATGTATTTTAGTTTTATGAATAGATATTACATCTGAAAAGGGTGCTTATAAATTTATTCTTACGCATTTCCTATCGGATCGACCTCAACTTTTGTTGAGTTATATATTTGATTAATGACCACTTTAGTATTCTTTTTGGAGTGTAAATTTAGGCATATCAAATTTTGGCGTCGTTGTCGAGGAATACGGTGAAGTAATAGTCTATTAGTTGCTACTTTCAATGTGTAATAATAGTCCATAATTTTACTTTTGTTTCTTGTTTTTGTTCTTGGTAGGAAGCAAACGTTGTACGCCAAACAACTGAAGAAAGAGTAAAGCACTTGTTCCCTACAACCTTGAGCTTACTAAGTCAATTCGCTAAATGAATGCCCAAGAATGCTAAGCAGCTAGACAAAGAGAGTTGGCCATGAATCTTGCAGGTGGGGGAAATGGAGATTTGGGTGATGATGTCTATGCTAGTAATAAGGTGCCACCGGCAGTACCACTTAGACAAGTACTGTTGTCCGGTGCAAGACCCTAAGGACCTCAGCAACCCCAAGCAGTGAATGATGATGATGAGAGTGGTAGGACTACTGGAGCAATATTGCTCCCCCTACTTCCTGAAGTGTTAAGTTTACCATCACTAGTACTATGCTGCAGATGGTACAGTTGAAAGGGTTATCCAGCGGAGCCGCAACTAAGGATTCAAATCAATATTTCCTAAACTTTTTGGTGACATGTCAATTGTCTGAAGTTCCAAGGATCAGTCAGCAAGCATTTAGGTTGCGATTATTTCCATTGTCTCTTTCTGGTGCAGTGACAAAGTGGATGAATAAGCTTCCACATGATTCTATCCTTATGTGGAGAGGGTTAAGAAAGGTATTCTTGGAGAGGTTATTTCTTGCATCAAGATAGCTGAAGATCACATATGACATTGGGTATAAGAAACTATCAAATGAAGCACTACATGAGACTTGGGAGAGATTCAGGCAGAAGCTTAATCAGTGCCCCAATCATCATCTGATAGATGACACTTAAAAGCAGTCTTCTACAGGCCTTGCAACTTTGTGACGAAGCCTATCATTGATGCTGCTTGTGAGGGATCATACATGTCTAGGGCTTTCCCGGACATAATTGTGATCTTACATTCGATAGCCCAAAATAATAGGGCATGGCTCAACAAAGATGGATCTGTTCTGGGTTTATCTTCGAAATAACTGTGGAGTAGCAATAGAAGGAGGAAGAACGAGATCAATACATGGCCTATATAAAGACCTAATTGGACTTACTAGCGAAGTGGATACTACATGGAGGCGCAAAAAAGGTAAAAGTGGTGGATACAATGCCCAAGTATGATGATCAGGGCTATAATTATGATAAGTAGGTGAATTTCTTGGGCAGCCTAGGGGGTTACTTGTCGTTGAACGCTGGTAATCAAGGTCAGAACTATGGTTGTAAGAACAATCAAGGAAATTGGCAAATTAGAGATGACTATAGAATCATGAGCGTCAAAATAATGGTGGTGGAAACTCAAAATTAGAATAGATGATGGCAAAGGTTCTTGACAAAGTTGAGTCCACTAAGGCAAGGGTGCAAGAGATGAGAGGAGAAATGTCCAATGTTCGGTAGCTGGTCGACTCGCATTTTACCTCGATCAAGAAACTAGAGAAGCAGATGGGGAAACTATTAACCTCATTAAATCATAGAAAAGATGGGTCACTTCCTAGTGACACTACTCAAAACTCGAAAAATGATGGACACTACATGGAAGTAACCACGAGGAGCGATAAGGTACTTTCTGACCCTATTGTAACCAATAATGCAGGTATGAATAAAGTTGAAGGTAAGGTACCCGACCCCGAGGGATGCATGTTGATGACGTGAGTGAAGAAACTGATGTGAATCCAACAGAGCCTGAGGTTGCTAAAGATGCTCAAGAGTAGACAACCCAGTAACTCAACCTCTTCTAGCCATTCCTAAGCCACCGCCACCATTCCCACAGAATTATAGATGAAGGTTAAAAATGGCAAGTTTCAGAAATCTATGGTGAAGGAGATATCAATGACCATCCCTCTAGTGGAGGCACTTGAACAGATGCCAGGCTATGCTAAGTTTATGAGAAACTTAGTAATTAAGAAGAGGAAAGTCATGATAGAGCCATCAAACAACCTTCATCAATGTAGCACCATTGCTACAAGATCTCTTGTTGAGAAGAAGGAAGATCTGGGAGCCTTCACTATCCCATGTACCATTAGAGCTTATGACTTTGTGAGGGCTCTCTGTGATTTGGGTGCTAGCATCAACTTGAGGATACTGGCAGTTTACAAGTAGTTGGTCTTAGGAGCCCCCATACCCACTATAATGCGATTATTCATGGCTATTCATAATGGACAGATCGATAAAGTGGCCCATGGGGATTTTGTGTGATGTGCTGGTCCATGTGGGTAGGTTTATATTTTCTATGGATCTTGTTATTCTGGACTGTCAGGGATTTTGAGGTTCCCATTATCCTTAGGAGACCATTTTTGGCTACTGGTAGGACATTAGTAGATGTGGAGCGAAGGGAGCTCACCATTAGATTGAACACTAAAGTAGTAAAGTTCAGTGTGTGTGTGGTGATGAAGAGACCCAAAGAGGTAGTTGTAATGTCTGTCATGGATGTGGATGATGCTTGTCTATTTGAAATTCCACTTGAAGAAAGGATGAGTGTGGACACGCTAGCAGCGGTGCTGAGGAACTTCCTAGAGGATGGTATCACTGGGTACCATGATATTGTGAATGATTTACAAGGTAGGGGAATTTGTCCCTAGAAAGTTGGACTTGGACCTGCAGAATAGACATACAGAGTCAGCTAAATCTTTTATCGAGGAGACTCTGGTAATGGAGAACAAGGAGCTGCCCCACCACTTAAAGTATGCATTTTTGGGAACTAATAACACTCTTTCTATGATTGTGGCTGCAGATTTTCATGAAGACCAGGTGAGGGCATTGCTGGGAGTCTTCCAAAAGTTCAAACATGTTATTGGTTGGACCATTGCAGATATTACAGGAATTTCTTTGGGGATATGCGTGCATAAGATCAAGTTGGAGGATGACTGTGTGCGCAACATTGAGCCCCACAATAGGCTAAATCCACCCATGCAAGAGGTAGTGAAAAAGGAGATTATTAAGTAGCTGGATGTTGGGGTGATATACCCATTTCTGATAGCACGTGGATTAGTCCAGCTTAATATGTCTCTAAGAAAGGGGTATAACAGTGGTGTCTAATCATAAAAATGAGTTGGTCCCTTTGAGACCTATTACTGGGTGGTGAGTGTGCATGGAGTATCAGAAGCTCAATAGATGGACCTTGAAGGACCATTTCCCCGTTCCCTTCATGGACCAGATTTTAGATAGGTTGGCAGGTAAAGGGTGGTAATACTTTTTGGACAGATACTTGAGCCACAATCAAATATCTATAGCCCCAAAAGATTAGGAGAAGACTACTTTCACTTGTCCGTGTAGGACTTTTGACTTCAGGAGGATGCCTTTAAGGTTATGCAATGCCCAGCCACCTTCTAACGTTATATGATCTCGATATTCTCTGAGATGGTCGAAGATACCCTTGAAGTATTCATGGATGACTTCTCTATAGTGGGTGACTTCTTTGATGATTATCTATTGAATCTTAGAAGGGCACTACAATGTTGTGAGGAGTCGAATTTATTGTTAAACTAGGATAAATGCCATTTTATGGTCAATGAGAGGATAGTCCTTAGCAATAATATCTCTGATAAGGGCATAGAGGTAGATAAGGTTAAAATTGATATTATCGAGAAGTTGCCACCTCTTACAACCTGCAAACTTGATTGGATTTGAAGACCTAAGTATGCCATCGAAGGAACTCATATTCCATAGGGCTTTGCCCCCATGAGGAATCAAGTAAGGGACATATAGTTTTTTAACACTTATGCAACCGAAATTAGAATATAATTCCAAGCCCTTACGTACCTTAATTAAGAGGATCAAGCCACAACATAGTTTTGGTGGGAGCATTTTTTTAGGGTGTTGTATACAGTTTATACTCTTGCAGGCCAAGAGTATCATGCGGTTTTATACTCAAATTCCAAGGACCATAATTTTGCTCAAGAGTAGTACTTCTTAAGGAATTTTGAATTTATAGGATTGATCCTCATGTTATCTGCATCAACAAGCTTGTAAGCGCCGTTTGAGTAAACTTCTTATACTACATATGGTCCATCCCACTCCGAGGCAAATTCTCCCCCAGAGATAACTCCATGAGGTTGAGGAAGAGTTGATTGATTGAGTATTCAGGATTGAGTTACATGATAAGTTGAGCATGTTTAAGTCTTGGGAGGAGTATCGAGTACCGAGCGGGGAGCGAGCATACTTATACTTTAATCCATGAAACTATGTTGCCAGCATAGGATAGTCATACAACATTGTTCTGGTGAATTGTCTTGCAAGTGGACATTTACCCTGGATCTAAGAGAGAGTTGATCGTCCTGTGATGTAGCACATATAGGATATGCATGGCAATGTTGCCGATTCATTGTACATCACCTAACTTATGGTGGTGAGAGGTATGTCAGTTAAGAGAAACTCCTAAGCAACTTTGATAGAACATGAGATTTACAAACTTGAGTTTAATTTCACTATGCATATACATACATACATACATACATACATATATATATATATACATATGAACGTATGAAATATTCTAAACTATTATGTATTGAGTTGAGCATGAGTTGAGGAGTCAAGGTGAGAATTCTTAAGCTTACTATTATTATTATTATTATTATTATTATTATTATTATTATTATTATTATTATTATTACTAT
>JAOTQJ010166857.1:0-26273 GCA_025642045.1 Solanum sejunctum | reverse complement strand
AATTTGTATATTTGCATTTGTATAGGTATAATAATTTTGTTAAGATATTCTACATATTTATATGTATTTGTGCATATATCTATATTTGTAGTTTTTATATTTTTGGTTGTAGATTTTATTTCACACACACACACACACATATAATTTCAGTACTTATATATAATTATTTATTTATCCATATTAATCATTTGTATACAAGTACAAATATATGTATGTAATACATTATTTTCATAATGTATCTATATACAAATGAAAACAATTTTTTTCCCGATACGTATATGAGTCATCTATACATATACAATTGCAATTATTATATACATAAATGGCACACATCATTATAATTTTAATCAGTAATATCAAAGACATATACAAATTTTACACATATTTATACATGGGATCCTATATACATACAAATTATTAATTCAATAATTCTGTCTAAAACCAAAATCATTTTATCTGACATAAACAAAAGCTAATACTAGGCATCCATAAACATAACAAAGACAAAATATCCTCCCCCCCTCCCCCTTCTATGGACAAGATACAACACACTAACTAAAATATGTCTCTTTATATACATACATCGGACCAAAATAATACACATGACAATTCTTGAGTCATGACAACTACATATATAGAAGGAGACTACAATGATCCACAGACATCTAATGCTTACCACCTGTCTCTAAATATAGTTATCACAAGAAGTATCATCTGCTGACTCATGCTAAGACCTGCACCACAAAACTAATGCAAAATATAGGGGTGAGTGCCAGGGATATGGTACCCAGTAGGCATCATAGGTCGACCGAGTAAAAATAGTAAATAAGGCAGGAATAAACCCAAATATATTTCTACAAGCAACCATCTACCAAAACTAATTGATGTATAGTTGTAGGTGCAAAGTAACTCAAATCTGCCAGAACTAGGTTATGCTTATTTATACTAATGGATGTAAGCATAATCTGGACACCGGTAGAGTGATATACATAAGTGTATGGCTCTACCGACTGTACACTAATTGGACCTCCATAAGCCTCGTAGACCTATGCACAATGAATGTTGAATAGGTGTAAGGCTATGAATATCAAGTCTGAACTGAGCTCCTAACCTAATCATATACACCTAACCACAACTTTGATAGAATCATCTAGCCGAATGCCGCAATATTTACCAAGCAGAATCGAGTAGTACTAACCAAAACCATGTAAGATAGGAAGGTATGTCAGTGTAAGATACAATTTAACATAACCCTATATGCTCATTGGGCCCCCATAAGCCCAACGGATACACCCACGCACCAAGTATCCAAGTATATATCGATAGATCTCAACCACTTAAACTATATCTGAACCAGTAACTCAACTCTAAAGATAGGAGTGGAACACAGAGCTCAGACTTTAAACCAAGGAAGTGACCTAGTAAAGTACTCTGGTCTTGACCGCACCTCAGGCAATACCTTGGACTAGACATCACGTCATGGCAAACTGAGGCAATACATAGACTAGACTAGACTAGACATCAAGGTATGGTAAACTGAAGCAATACCTTTCATGCCCCGAAAGGGTAGGCTAGAGATGGCTGACACTCGAAGACTATTGATAGTCCCCAAGCGAACTACTTGACCTCATCAGTTCACTCAATCAACATTTGTAACATCAGCGCAAGACCAAATATTAATAAAAAGTGGGTGAATAAAAGTGGGAAAATATCAAATTAAGACAATAATATCAAATCAAC
This sequence comes from Solanum sejunctum, assembly GCA_025642045.1. Classification (NCBI taxonomy): domain Eukaryota; kingdom Viridiplantae; phylum Streptophyta; class Magnoliopsida; order Solanales; family Solanaceae; genus Solanum; species Solanum sejunctum. The sequence goes on along the minus strand of JAOTQJ010166857.1, from coordinate 24,533 downwards.
AGGACTAGTGTGAATGAAACTAGTCATACAATATCCAAATCATTCAATCCCAAATTTATACCGCCTCGTCTTGGGCCATCGCACGGATATGAAGCCTCTAACTAAACTATCTAAATAGTATGATGACAGGCCATGGCTACCCAAATCAAAGGAAAAATAGTACTAACTAAAGCTAGATGAAATCTAAATGAGCATCCTTCGAAAGTAAGGGAGGACTCACCAATAAACTGAGATGTGAGTAGATCCTCGATGATGCGCTTGTTGATGATTTCAAACACCTGTCTCTGCATTATGAAACGATGTAGGAACAAATAGACGTCAATATATGAAATGTACAAACATGTAAAATAGCTGAATAAAACAGATATAAATAGAATAACAAGACTCAAAGATGCTCAACCAAGATGTCAAATGCCTATTTAAACAAGAATAAAGAATAGACAATGACCCATCAATACCAATTCAAATCAATCTGATCCAATCTAGTTAAAGTTCTATCAGTTTGGAACCTATCTGGGAGTTTCTCTTATCAAATAACAATCACTTATGAGCTAGTGGTTCTACAACAATCTCACTGATATTACCATAGTCATTCAGTACTTGTCGAGTAAAGAACGAATCAAATCCATAATGAATCCATTCAATTAAGTCTACTATTCTTTTGGGGACTTCTAATCAAGAAGGAACATCTGATATGATTGTTCAATCCTCACCTATGCTTGGCTACGTAGGTAAAGAGTTCTAGTCGGGGTTACTCTTACTCATTTTGGTACTCGATACTCCTCCCAAGACTCAATATTCATAAGACAATCATTCTCAATTAGCTAGTCTCATTTGGACATTTATCAACTCAAGTCATCACATCAACTATCAACTCTTTGGTAACATTTGTTTAAGGTTCAACTCTTGACTCATAAAGATTCTATCATGCATTATTCTAAATCATAACATTCAGGAAACAAAGGAGAAATTAAAACATTTAGGGGTTTCATAGACTCTCTAGAATGAGATCATACTCAAGCATGCTCAATTAAATACAAGTTGTAAAAATATTGAGAATTCATGCTATATAATATGGCAAAATCATTTCTGTCAAGTATTTAATGCATTAAAGTAGTAATCCATGCAAGATTATGTAGAAGTACTTTGGAATTTAAGAAAAACCTTAAAGAAACATGCAGTGGCGACACAACTTGCTCACAACCCAATCAATTTGGAGTATGGGGCACATGGAAGAATATATTCAATGTTTTGGCTAGCCTTACATACCTGAAAATAGGAGAAAAATCAACTTCTCAAAGAATCTTTATTGATGTGCCTGGGACCCTAGCTTTTTCCGCTCCTTCAATGCTCTCTAGAATTTCTAAGTATTTTTTAGGAGTAATACCCTTAGGGTATTGATAATGGGTCGTTATGGGTCTTTATGAAAATGGGTGAAAAAAGATAAAATTAACCCTCAAGAAAAACTATTGAAGTGGACCATTAAACCCTTTTTACAACCCGTGAAACAGGTTATAGGTCGTGGTTGTCTCTCGTGGAAATTAGATCAAAATTATTAGTTTTTGATTCTCATTCTACGATCCATCAGATGATTTGTGGAACAAGTTATGAGTCGTATTCCTTCTCATAGAACCTGGCCAAAATTTACAAGTTTCTGAATTTTTCGACTACTTGGTAGACGACTCGTGAAATAGGTTATGGGTCGTGTTCCCTCTCGTAATACCTCTTCTATACCTAATCAAAAATTTTCAACTCTAGAACACCTTTTATGACCCGAGCAACGGACCATACTCTAGTCTATGACTTGTAAACTCTCTCGTAGAGCATGGTCTGATGAGTTGTTTCACTTAAAAAATTTTGTTGTGTTACATTATGTACCCCTTGGGATAATTTATACTCAAATGAAGAGTAAGGATAGACTCAAGGCATGAACAAAAATCAAGACTTCCTCTCAATACTCAATCAATAAATCAAACTATCAACCAATCAACAATCTAGACAATCCTTATTCAGACTCAAGAAATGAACAAATCGACTCAAGTTAAGAGTAGGTTATTACCTTCAACATTATCATCATTAGGCACGAATAGATAAAGGTATCTAGCCTTCATATCCTCTTTAGATTCCCATGTAGTCTCTTTAACAAATTAACTTATCAACAACACTTTAACAGAATTAATCTCATTAGTTCTCAACTTGCGAACTTGACAATCAAGGATTCAGACAGGAATCTCCTTATAGCTTAAGATATCTTTCACCCTAATGCTTTTGACAGGTAAAACCAGGGATGGATCTGCCAAACACTTCTTAAGCATAGAAATGTGAAAGACCGGATGGTGTACCGATAACTCTGGTGGTAGATGTAACTCATAAGCCACATTGACCACTCTTTTTATGATCGGGTAAGGGCTAATATACCTTGGAATCAGTTTCCCTTTCTTTGCAAATCTCATTACACAATTCATGGGTGATACTTCCAAATACACCCAATCGTTGACCTCGTACTCCAAGTCTCTTCTTCTACCATTAGTGTAGGACTTTTGACGACTCTATGCAATCCTCAGTCTCTCTTGGATAATCTTCATTTTCCATAGCTCAATGTACTAAATTTGGCCCAATCAACCTTGCTTTACCTACCTCGAACCATCCAATAGGTGATCTACATCTTCTACTATAAGGGGCCTCACAAGGAGCCATTTGGATGCTCGAATGGAAGATATTATTTTAGGAGAACTCAATCAGAGGCAAATGGTCATCCCATTTTAAGGTGTAAAATAGTGCTAAGATTCACCTTTGAGCCTAAACCTTTCTGGAAAACTTCCAAAACTAAGTAGTGAATTGAGTTCCTCGATCTTAGATAATAGACAAGGGAACTCCATGCAATCTAACAATATCCCTTATGTATAAACAAGCATAATTGTCTGTAACATCGATTGTCTTTACTTCCAAGAAATGTGAAGATTTTGTCATCTAATCAACTATTACCCAAATCGAATCATGTTGTCTGCAAGACCTCGACAAGCCTATAAAGAAGTCTATGTTGATCATCTCGCACTTCTACTCTAGAATCTCAAAATTTTGAGCTACTCTACGGAGCCTTTGATGCTCAACCTTCACTTTTTGGCAATCTAAGCACTTGGAGACGAACTCAGTAATGTCTTCCTTCATCTCACTCCACAAATAAAGGTCCTCAAGATATAGTACAACTTAGTTAACCTTGGGTGCATAGAATATCTAGAATTATGGGCTTATTCCATGATCCTCTGTCCACCACCACCAATATTTGGGACACACAATCTTCCTTGGTACCTAAATATTCCATCTCCTCCCTAGCGAAGGCCATTACTTTCTATTTATGTAAATCTTCCTTAAATTGGAGTAAGATGGGATATTGGTCTCGTTTCTCCTTTACCTTTACCACAAGGGATGATGCAGACCTATTATACACAAGTATCCCACCTTCACCAGATTCATCGAGTTAAACTCCTAATCGTGTCAGTCGGTGAACCTCTTTAGCCAACTCTTTTTTCTCCCCCTCAACATAGGCGATGCTTCTCATAGATAACCTGCTAAAAGTATCAGCAACTACATTAGCTTTACATGAATAGTTGAATATGCTCATGTCATAGTACTTGAGTAATGCAAGCCATCTCCTCTACCTCAAATTAAGCTCCTTCTAGGTAAAGACATATTATAGGCTCTTGTGGTCTGTAAATACATTAATATGCGCTTCATATAAATAGTGGCGCCATAGCTTTAGAGAAAATATCACCGCTGCCAATTCTAAGTCATGTGTGGGATAATTTTTCTCATGCATAGGTAACAACTTTCCCTCTCTGCATCAACACACATCCCAGTCCCACTCTCAAAGCATCACAGTTGATAACAAATCCATCCGTCCCATCACGCAAGATTAAAACTGGTGCAGTAGTCAACCTTGTTTTCAACTCTTGGAAACTCTTCTCACACTCATCATACCATTGAAACTTGACCTTCTTCTGAGTCAGTCTAGTCAAAAGTGCGAATATGGACGAACATCCTTTAATAAATCTGTGGTAGTAACTCGCCAAACCCAAGAAGCTTCTTATGTTAGTCGGTGAGGTGGGTCTTGGCCAATTCTTGACTGCCTAAATCTTTTGTGTGTCCACTCATATCCCATCGCCTAAGACCACATGGCCTAGGAATACCACAAATTTAAGCCAAAACTCACACTTTGTTAACTTTGCATATAACTCATTATCCTTGAGCATCTGCAAAGTGATTCTAAGGTAATTAGTATGCTCCTCCTCATCTCTAGAATACACCAAAATATCATCAATAAACACAATCACGAACATGTCAAGATACTATCTGAATACCCTATCCATCAAATCCATGAAGGTTGCTAGCACATTTGTTAAATCAAAGGACATTACTAAGAACTCAAAGTGACCATATCAAGTTCGAAAAGTCATCTTCGAGACATTTGATGATAGCTTCATATGAGGTCTATCATGGAGAAATCAGTGGAACCCTTCAGTTGGATGAACAAGTCATCAATCCTCGGAAAGGGATACTTATTCTTAATGTTTACCTTATTCAACTGGTGATAATCTATGCACATTCTAAGGGAAGGCCCATCTTTCTTTCGAAAGAATAGGACAGGAGCACCCTAATAAGAGACACCTGGCCTAATATAGCCCTTTTCTAGAAAATCTTTCAACTTTTCTTTCAACTCTGCGGGAGCCATTGTATATGGCGAAATAGAGATAGGTTGGGTGTCGGGAAGAATATCAATTGCAAAGTCAATTTCCCTATCAAGAGGGACTCTAGGTAGATTCTTAGTAAATACTTTAGGGAACTTATTCACAATCGGAACAAACTCAAGTATAGGAGACTCGATATTGTCAGACTTGACTTGCACAAGATGATAAATACATCCCTTTGAGATTAATCTTCTGGCCTTAAAGTAGGAAATAAATTTACTCTTAGGTGAAATCGAATCATCCTTCCACTCTATGACAGACTCATTTGGAAACTAAAATTTGGCGACCTGATTTCTACATTCAACAGAGGCATAACAGGTGTGAAGTCAGTCCATGCTAAGAATCACATTGAAGTCAACCATCTCTAACTCAATCAATTCAGCAAGAGTGTCCTTATGATCAGCGGACACTATACTATCTCTATAGATTCTATAAGCTAGAATAGAAACACCAACTAGAGTAGAAACATCAAATGGATGAAGAACACACTCAGGAGTTCTATCAAATTTACTAGCCATGTAAGGAGACATAAACGATAATATGGCACTAGGATCCATCAAAACATAGCAATCAAGAGTAAAGACTCGAATCATACTCGTCATAATATTTGGGGAGTTCTCCTGATCTTAGAGACTGCCCATGGCATATAAACGGTTTATAGCTCCATTTGCAACAAAAGAAGTAGCTCTCTGATTTCCTCTAACGGGTGGAACTGGTGTAGAAAATTCGGCCTTGTCAGCCCACTTTGGACAATCTCTCTGAAAATGACCCATTTTTCCACACTTATAGCATGTATCACCTCCCCCACGAGACCATCTCAAGTGTAGTTTGCCCTACTTGCCACATGGTGGCTTACTTTGTGAGGCTAAGTCATGCTAACCTGCAAATGAGATCCCTGGGCCTTAAAATTCTATGACTTTTGCTCATTCCAATTTTTGGGTTTTGATTCACTGGCAGATGAAGGCGTTGGCTCGGACTAAAACTTTCTACCATTCCCTCTCTTCCCAATATCATAGCTTGAGGTTTTAGCCTTTTTATTCTTGATCTCCTCTCTATCCTGTTTCCTTTCCTTATCAGCTTACTGCACATAGACTAGCAATTTGCCTATATGGATATCGCTCACTAGCATAGCCCCACTCCCATCTTTCTTTGGCCACTTGTTCAACCCATCCAAATACAGACCTCTCCTGCTTCTCATGTTCGCAACTATCTCAGGGGTAGAGTAAGACAGCTGCATGAACTTACAACCATAATCCTTCACAATCATAGAGCCTTGTTTCAAATTCCAAAACTCTCTTACCTTGGCCTCGCTCAGCTCTCACAGAAAGAAACGCCCCAAAAAAGTTTTTTCAAACATTGTCCAAGTCAGAACTGAGGTACCCTCTCTTTGGTTCTTTTTCCAATGATCATATCATAGTCTGGAAACACCCTTGAGCTGGTAGGAAGACCACTCCAGCCTATCAGCTTCAGTCACATGCATCACTTAGAACACCTCCTGTAGTTCATCAATAAGGTTCTCATGATCTTTAGTGGGCGTAGATCCTATGAACTTGGGTGGGTTCAGCCTCAAGATTTCTTAGAGTCTAAATGTCTCCTGCGCATCCTGTCTACCTGTTCCTTGTCTAGCAGTAGGTGCTATCACAACATGGGCTAAGGTTTGGATGGCCTGGCAGAGTTCATCATTCAAGATGTCAGCTTGTGGGGGCTATTTAGGGATGGTTGGGACTATGGGTTCATCCTAATTCTGGTCTCAAGTTAGTTAACATTTTGTCTAGTCGAATGCCCTCTTCCTCTAACAACTCTTCTTGGAGGCATGACTATAATTCTGCAAATTCATAATGCACGGATTAGAATAGAACTTTTAGATAGTTTAACTCTATAGCACGAGTTAGAATACGAAAGAAGTGTAACGTTTCTTAATGTCCTATAGTCTCCTGCTTATGAAGTGTCGTGCACAATATACCCATAAACAAGACTCTACTAAACAAAGCTTCTTAGACTCCCTAGGATACTCGAACTCTATTCTCTGATACCAAGCTTTTCATGCCTCGGGAGGGTACTCTAGATGTGGCATGCACTCAAAGACTATTGCTAGTCCCTAAGCAAACCACTTGGCCTTATCGCATTCATTCAATCAATATTTATAATATCACCAGAAGACTAAATATCAATAAAAGTGGGCAAGTCTCAAATTAAGACAATAATATCAAATCAACAGAACTAGTGCAAAAGAAACTAGTCAGACAATATCCAAATTATCAATCCCAAATCTAGTCTATGAAGTCTCTAACTAAACTATCTAGGTGGTACTATGAAAGGCCATGGCTACCCAAATCAATGGAAATATAGTACTAAGTCAGGCTAGATAAAATCTAATTGAGTATGCTCCAAAAGTGGGAGAGGACTCACCAATCAACTGAGATGCGAGTAGACTGTGATGCTCTCTAACACTTATTTCTGCATCGTAAAAAGATGCAGGCCCAAATGGACATCAGCAAGTGGAAAGTGTAAGCATGTAAAATAGCTAAATGAAACAGATATGGATGGAAAAACATGATTCAAAGATGCTCAATTAAGATGTCAAATGTCTTTCTAGAAAATAATAAAGAAGAAACAATGACCCATCAGTACCACTCCAAATTAATCTGATCCAATTAAGTCAGAGTGCTTTCAGTTTGGAACCTATCTAGGAGTTTTTCTTATCTGACAAAAATAACTTATGAGCCAGTGATTGTACAATAATTTTGACTGATGTTGCCATAGTCATTCAGTACTTATCGGGTAAAGAACGAATCAAACTAATAATGAATCTTGTCAATCAAGTCCGCTATTGTTTTAGGGACTTCCAATCAAGAGGGAACATCTGAGATGATAGTTCAACCTCACCTACGTTTGGTTACATAGTTAATGAGTTCTTATTGGGCTTACTCTCACTTATTTTAGTTCTCGATACTCCTCCCAGGACTCAACGCTCATAAGACAATCATTCTCAATCAACTAGTCTCATCTAGCCATCTATTAACTCAAGTCATCACATCAACTATCGACACTTTGGTAACAATCGTTTGAGGTTCAACTCTTGACTCATAAAGACTCTATCGTCCATCGATTTAACTCATGACATTCATGAAACAAAAGAGGAATTAAAACATTTGGGGATTTCATAGGCTCTTTACACTCACATCATACTCATGCATGCTCAATTAAATGCAATTTGTAAAAATATTAAGAATTCATACTAGGGTACATGTATTATGGAAAAAATATCTATTTCAAGTATTTAATGTATTAAAGTAGTAATTCATGCAGGATTATGTAGAAATATACTATAATTTAAGAAAAGCCTTAACGAAACATGCATTGGCGACACAACTCGTTCATAGCTCAATCAATTTGGAGTATGGGGAACATGGAAGAACATATTCCATGTTTTGGTTAGCCTTATATACATGGAAATAGGAGAACAATCAACTTCCTAAAGAATCTCTATTGACATGCTTGGAACCCTAGATATTTCCCCTCCTTCGATGCTCTCTAAAATTACTAGGTATTTTTGAAGAGTAATAACCTTAGGGTATTGATAAGGGGTCTAAAACAAGTCCAAAACGTCATAAGTTTTAATTAAAATGGGTGGAGAAAGATAAAGTTAACCCTCAATAAAAACTGGTGAAGTGGACCACGAAACCCCTTTTACAACCCGTGAAGCAGGTTACGGGTCATGGTCCTCTCTTGTGGAAAGTAGATAAAATTTATTAATTCTTAATTCTCATAAACAACCCATCACATGACTCGTGGAACAAGTTACAAGTTGTATTCCCTCTCGTAGAACCTTGGCCAAGATTTACAAGTGTCTATATCTTTCCACGACTTAGCAGACAACTCGTGGAACAGGTTACATGTCATGTCCCCTCTTGTAAAATCACTTCTATACTTATTCAAAAATTTTCAACTTTGGAACACAAAAATTTTCAACTCTGGAACACCTTTTATGACTTGATCTATGGATCATACTCTAGTATACGGCTCGTAAACCCTCTCGTAAAATTAGGTCAGATGACCTATTTTGCTTAAAAATTTTTGGGGTGTTACAATACCTTTGTCACGACCTAAAATAAGACGCGAGTGGCACCCACGCTTATCCTTCTAGGTGGGTGAACCAACGATATAAATTTCAACCTATATTAGTAGTTCAACTTATAACATGAGATAATAATCAGTAGTTCAACTTATAAAGCAAGAAATAATAAAATCATTAAGTCTATTATATAGCATTTTTTCAAAATCCGAAAGTCATCATATCAAGGACATCTAATTTCAAATACTAAGTCTAAAAGTACCAATAGCAAAATATATAGAAAAAATATTTTATGTCCAAAAACTAAGGACATTTTTCCATAACTGATAAAATCCAACCAGAGATGGAAAGTTTGTTCACGATAAAATCTGACTAATCGGTGACTTGCAAGAGTTGCGAGCGAGTCGAAATTGATGAAACACTCGTTGCACTCCACAAATTAGAAGAAAGAAAAATTTAAGTAGGGGTCAATACGGGCAATATGTACTAGTAGGTATCATCGGCCAACTCAAAATAGGAAACAACATAGACAAAGTAATAATAGAAAAACAACTATAGACTTAACAGTGGCAACTAAATAGTAGGAAATATAGGTGACAGCATAATGAAGTAAATAATCAGACTACAATATCAAGAGCACACATGAGGACTCAAGCCTCCATACCATGCTTCTGTTGGAAAATGAGTTATTTGATATTGAGTATATTAAATTATTTTAATATATTTTCTTTTAATATTATCATGCCAGATCGTGACACCCGATCCAATATATATCCTGTCAGAATGTGACACCCGATCTCATAATATCATTTCAAAATATGACACCCAATCTCATAATATCGTGTCAAAATATGACACCCAATCGAAATATATTGTGTCGAAATGTGACACCTATTCCCATAATATCATATCAGAACATTCCTACCGATTCAAATATATTTAAGTCATCATTCTTTATCATTACTTTTCACTATTAATATTTTATCAAGTCTTCTTTATTCAAGGCATAATTTTGATAAGGTAAGTTCAAGATTATGAATTTCATGGTCTTGGAATTGCAGACCAATCACAACACATATCAATCATCCAAACCACAATAATCAAATACATAAAATAATTTGACAACATAACTTAATGAATATCAATTACTTTTTAGAGTCACTCTAACATATAGAATAAAACGTAGCCTACATCAAATCGAAGAATTGAAATTAAGCAAGCCAATTCACCTGTGCCTTTTCCTTCTTTATTCAAGGCATAATATTGATAAGGTAAGTTCAAGATAATGGATTTCATGGTCTTGGGATTGCATACCAATCACAACACATATGAATCATCCAAACCATAATAATTAAATGCATAAAATAATTTCACAATATAACTTGATGAATATAAATACTATTAAGAGTCACTCTAACATATAGAATAAACCATAACCTACATCAAATCGAAGAGTCAAAATTAATCAAGCCAATTCACCAATGCCTTTTTCTCCTTCCATGCCTTAGAATGTTTGAAATCTATCAAATATATAATCTCCATAAGAATACAAATCCAAGGGACACTCATATTGCTATATTTGTTTTTGGCTCAAAATTTGAATAAAAAAGCCACCCTAAGACCTCAAATTTGAATCTAAAATTTTTCTTCAAATTATGTTTAACCATAATAAGATAAACTCTAACACCAAATCTTTAGCTAAAATGGATTATTATTCGACCCCCAAATCAAGATTTTATTCTAAGAATTCTATGATAATATTTTTCAATTTAACATAAATTGTACACATTTCTACCCTAAAAATCTATTCATAATATCATAAAAATTTAATAGAAAGGACGACAACAATTACCTTGATATTTCTAGACAAAATTCACAATTTTATTAATTTTTTCCCTTTCTTTTTCTCCAATGTGTCTTTTTTTCCTTCTATGTCCATCGTTTCTTTGTTTTCTTTTTTAGGGTATCAACACCGTTTAACTCTTTTCTTCCTCTTTCCCATAGGTGTAACGACCTGGACTAGGGGCTTAGTCATCACACGGTTCCTAAAGGAACCTCACCCAAACCATCTAAGCATTTTAAGCATTCATAGGCAATAGACAAGACATAATGCAGAAATAAAACATTAGAGTTTTTGGCGATGAATCAACATTATAATAGTGGAACATAACTAGATCATTACTTTGTCCATACGCGTACCAACTACATCATAAGTTGAAGGGACCTAACAGACAATCTCCATTAATAGAAAGAAGTCCAAACAATACAATACTGAAATAAGTGCCTCAGAAGGGCTGTAACACATCATCTTAAAATCAAACCAAAGACAAGCTAGAAGGGAAGGGTTGTGAGTCCTGATCCAAGGGGTTACCACAACAATAGAGCTAGTATTGAGCACCAAATACTAGCTATGAGCCAGTGGAGGAGTACCTATCCCTACATGGTTAAATTATGCAGGCAAATATGCATTACTATGTTTGAATTTACTAAGTATACGAGATGCAATGCATGGATGAAACTATAATGCCATCATAATTAAATGTAATATAACATATAAGTATACACAAGGGTAATAAGGTAATGAAATAAGATTAAATATCAACAAGGAATATGACTCAGATCAATATGAGACAATGCACCTTTAAAACACAAATTTAAGACATGTCATAGAATCATATAATCTTGTCGGAATAGAATATAACCAATAGAATGACCATGTGAGCTACTACATGGAATCTAATGAACTCCTTTCAGTGGAAAAAGGCCAATGCACTCCTTTAATTGGGAAAAGTGAAATCTACTTACTAAGGTAGATATCTGAAACTTAGTATCATTCATAACTTTGGCGGCCTACATGAATCCACTAGCCTAGCCTACAAGGCTCCTATGGTGGCATATAATTGGAGGCTTTGAGATTTAGTTAAATAGACCATGCCTCAACTAACGGAATGGGTCCAATCTCAAGTACTCTCGATGCTATATTATCCCACGAAATCTTTAAACATAACTTAGAATCATAGGTAGCCATCAATAGGAGTATCTCAAAGCTTGAGAGTCTTTCTTAAACATCATTTAGGGAGATAATCATTTTACATATAGCTTTGGTAAATATTGTGGGCTTGATTGATGCGTGGAACAATCATAAATCGTATAAATTTTATGAAATTCTTTAAAAAAGAATATAGAAATAGTCCAACCTTAACCATATCAAAACCACCTTACAATTAACATCACACTTTAAAAACATATGTACATTTACTTAACAAAATAGTCATTGAACTTTAAGAACATCATGTGAGAGCATGAGAACCATAAAATCATCATAAGCATGCATTAAAACTTAGGAAGTTAAAGAAAAGGTAAAAATGCATAATAGGAAACTTTCTGGGTGAAAAGACACCTATAAATCAACTTACATACCTAAGGAACTAGAGAGAATTGGAGTTTAAGTCTTGAAGAAAGAACTTGGAAAACCCTAGCCTTGTTCTTAAGAGTCTTTCTTTAGAAATTTTGGAATTAGAAGAATGAGAGAATGAGGGGTGTTCTCAGGACTTGAGGACTAATATAGGTCCCCCTTTTCGTCCCATAAATGACGTGGTTTAAGACTAAAATTATGGAAAATGACCAAATTGACCCTCAATTGCAGCTGTCGAAAACATTCTACGAAACCTCATCAATAGGCCATAGAATGTTTTACGGGCCGTAGACCCTCTTGTTTGATAGCTCACCAGAGAGTCCTAAAATATGGCCTTTTTTGAATTGGGAACTATGACCAACAAGACCGGTCATACTATTCTCTACGATTGTGGATGGTCTTGCAAAATCCATCCACACTTAGTTAAATTTCAAACTTGTATCTGACCCCCTTTACGAGACCTTATATGATCTGTATAATATTTTATGAGCCATCTGATAAGTCATGGATTAACTTTCTAACAACTTCAAATTTCCTCGTTGTTTGAACCCCACTTACGAACCACTCTACGAGCCATAGAAAATTAAATAGGTCATAGATTGTCTTGTGAAATAGGTCCTCAGTCATATTTCAGGCCAACTTCTCTACAATCAGGGCTCCTAAATTTGAAGTCGTTACAATTGGGTTGCTGATACAACCCTTTCTAGTTACTTTGTTTTCTTGTTTATTTATTATTTATTTTTATGTACTAAAAGTATACATCCTATTAACCAATTTTTACTAAACATGGTATAAATGATTAATAATTTAACTAAATTATTACTTTAGTCGACCCATTGACTTAGTTACTTAAAATTACCCTTAAGTAGATAACTGAAGTTATCAAATAGTCCAATGTACCTATTAAAATTTAAGAAATGAACCTTTTATGAAATAAAAAGCTTTAGTACTCAAAACAACCTAATGGATCATTACAACCCTGGACTGGTCTTCAGGGCGTGGTAAACTAAAGCAATACCCTGGACTGGATATCAGGGTGTGGCAAACTCAAGCAATACTCTGGACTCGACATTAAGGTGTGGCCTGGACTACAAGTATCAAGCTATGTCTTGGATTCTAGTACATACTACAGACTTGACATGAGCTCACATCAGGGATGCATAGATGTAATCGAAACTGTATTCTTCCTGACATAAGTTTGCTAATTTGATCTACAAGAATTTGTGCATTATATGTCATATCGAATATTAACATAGCTATCCAATAATCTTAACCAACATGGGTCTAGGGCATCACTAGTCTAAACCTAGACTAAGGCCCAATTACAATAGATAATCATAAACATAGTAAATAGTTAGAGTACTACCATAATATAATAGATGACTATTGTAACAACCATCAATAGTTTCAACATAACAACAAATACTCTATCAGCCTAGATAATAAAAAATGTAACATGCAATCAACATACTAATCCAAATATTCTCAACAAGTGTTTGATAACCAAATTGCAGCAAAATAGTAATATACAACTCGTAACCAGTCTGAATAGGTTAAACCTGACAAATACAACCTCAACAAGCCAAGGTCTGGCTATTACAACATCTAACAACTCAACCACAACAATATAGTACGTAACAGCTCAAATTCTAGCAATTATGACACTTAACAGATCAACAACCATAAATATGGCCTCTTAGAAAATTACAGTGGACAATGGATACATCGGTCTAAGGCTTGCCCAGCATGTCAATAATAGTTATATCAATCCTAGCTAATCAGAAGTACAACCACCCATTAGTATATGGCAAAAAATTAGTATATCAGTGTCATGCCCTAAGAGGGTACCCTTGGTGTGTCCAACACTCAGAGACTATTGCTAGTCCCATATCAAACCACTTGGCCTCATCGTCATATCATACTCAACAGCAAAAGAATAATACTCAAAGAACAGACTGTAAAGTAATGAAATAACCAAGTCTTGATATAAAAAGTTAATTTCCAATAAATAAGAGCTGAAAAAGAACAAGACTCAGCATTCTCTACTCAAAGCCTATGAAGCCTCTACCTCTAACATCTAGATGGTACCATGACAGGCCATGGCTATACAACTCAAGGAAAAAAATACTCAGTGAAAGAAAAGGGACTCCTTCGAAGGTAAGAAAGGGTCACCATCTCTGGAAGGACGGGTTTGAACCTTAGCAATGCATCTGCTGAAGTCCTCTAATAGATGCCTCTGCATCATAAAATGATACAAGCCTAAATGGTCGTCAGTACATAGAATATACTCATATGTAAGCATGGCTAAAGTAATCACACAGGTCTTGACTCAACTCGGTAAACTTGACTCAGAATTCAATTCATTCAACTCATGACTTGATCAGTGAATATGCAAGTTTAAGGTTTTAAATCATGCTTTAAAATTATACTCAATATTTTTATGCAACTCAGTTTAAAAAATACAATATGCTCAATTCAAGTGTTTCTTGAAAGTTCTCTAACCGATATAGTTTTCCACCACCATGAGTTTTGGTGATGCACAATGAAAAGATGTTGTTGCCACGCCTGTCCTGAACTTTCCAAGTTAAAGGAAGTCAACCTCTTCTCTCTCTCAGATCTAAAGAGAAAGTCCATCTATTGGGACATGAGCCGTCAGAGTTAACTGCACAACTATCCTATGCTGGCAACATAGTCCTGGGGTCCCTTTTACCCAACTCAGTGTTCAATACTCCTTCCAAGACTAAAATATCATCATAGAAATTAACTTAAACTCATCTCTATGGCTCATCTCAATCAAGCCAACTAAGTTCTCAATAGCTAAACTCAATTACTCAACAATTCAATAACTCAGGACCATTATTCATGCAATGCAATTCAAGACTCAAACTAACTCCATGCAAGACTGACTCAAACGTAGTTAAATCACGTAGAAATCATAATTAGCATATATGACATAGTAAATGCTCATCTCATGCATATATAAGAACATGTACTCCTCATCCTCAACTTATTCAAATTCATCAAAAAACACATAATCTCATCAAAATATTTCTCTCAAAATGTAACTCTTCGAACTCAATAAAATACATATATAATATTAATTCAAATTAATTTTTCGTCAATGCATAGAAAAGTCATCTTTATTCTCAATATTCAAAGCTTTGATTTTTAATATAATACTTTTCTTTAATACTTGAAAACCCATCAATCTCAATATCAAACAATATGTAGAATAGCCATGTTCATCAACTTCATCAGGGTTCATTGGAAGTATCCACGTATGATGACTCCAATATGTTAGAAATAGGAATAACAAAAATCTCAATTGCATAAACACTTCTAACTCAATGGAAGAGGAAATTTACCCATTTAAAATTCAACAAGCAGGGTAAAACACTACTCGAACATAACTATGGAGAATTAAAATGTGGGGTACGCGGATGAACTCAATCCAATGCTATGAGTAGCCTTACATACCTGAAATTTGGAAGAACAATCAACTCTCTATCAATCATCACATTTGAATTCGAAATCCTTGCTCTCCTCCTTCTCTCCTTAGCCCTAACTTTTGTTAGAAGTTTTAGAAAGGTTTATGAATAGGTTAAGAACCCTTTTTATACTCAAAATGATCTATTTTGATCGTATTTTGAGTTTAGGAGAGGTTGGAAAAGGTTTAGAATGCCCCTCACGAAAAATTAAAAAACGTTCCCCTCTTGACATGGGGTCCATGGTGCAGTTTTTTGGGTTTTTTGCTTAAAATTCTCCGATCGCAGTTTCTAACCCCGTAGAAAAATATTGGGACAAATTTGAAGTGTAAGTCTATGACAAGTCTGCACCGCCAACATGTCACACACTCTCACTGAAAATCATTTTCGCATCAAAAAATTATCTTTTGATCTGGTTGCTCTCAAAATTAACGAAGATCATTTTTCACTCAATTTTTCATGCTGATTACATTTTTAGCCTCGGATTTTTCATCAGAGTTTGGGAAGATGTGTTACACAAGCGTCTCTCATATAGGGGTTATTTGGTAATTTTATCGAACATTACAATCAATCCAAAGGGATCCTCAGCAGGTCAAATAATAACCCTATCAGTCTAGACAACCAAAAACACAATAGGAAGCCACTAGGCTAATAACACGTGCCCCCAACATGTTAATAGATATCTGAGACTTAGTGTAGCTGAATACCATCACTTGTGCTCCTGTCCAATCCACGGGGGTTTCACTTCTCTTAATGATCTCAAAATGCTATCAAACTGTCAAAAATGGAATCACAATGTCAATAAGGTCATTTTGACATTAACATGATAGAAAATAGGCTTAAGTAAGTTTTCGGACCAAAAAGCGGGTCCATAGTAAAATTTTGAAAAAAAGACCATATAATATTCTCCATGCATCCCTGAGCTTGTACCTAAAATTCGAGCTCAATTGTTGCCTAAAATAAAATAATACATCCCAAAAATAGAAAATATTTCTTTTTGATAAAAACTATATATGGTAGCCAATTTGACGTCAATTTTCTCTCAAATTGAGCAATTTCAAAAAAACAATTGTTAATACCACTATGTGCGCCTCAAAAAACTGTTCAATTTAGATTAAAGTATCACTAAAAACTAATTCAAAATGATTGAGTTATCACATTTGAAATTTCCTGAAAAATACTAATACAATCAGCAGCAAAAATAGAATTTTCACACCAAATGGAGATTAATCAATAAATTTCGACATTACCACGACGTGAATCTCGGAAAACACAAAGAATAGACCCAAATATCACCAAAATCTGACTTAAAACGGATAAGAATCATATATCAAAATTTTTGACAAATCACACTATTATATAGCAGTAAAACGTTCAAATTTACCTAAAACGACATATCAAATGTAATTCTCAATACATCCATGATCTTTCACTCAAACAAAATACACATGTTAACCTTTTGAATCATTGAAATCAAACAAAAACATGTGATTTATCGCTACCCAAAGTTGCTTTGTTCATTCCTCAACAAACTAGAATAGTTCCCTGGATATATATCACCGAGCCACCTTTGCCATGTGGTGGCCTGTGGTTCGGCCACATCGGCGCCGCCTTAAATTTTTAAGTAGCTGCTCAAACTTAATTTTGATGTTGTTACGACCTAATTTAGGATCATGACTAGAGCTAAGGGGAAGAATCTCATAGCAAGCGTTATTAAAATTTTGCAGAAAATTAGGTAGAGTTTTTCTTGTTTTTAGGTCTATCCAAAATTTTTACCTGTCTCAGAATTCACCAATACAACAACTAAAAATCAAATCAAGTCATTATATCAATTACCAGTCTAATTTTCACACAATGTTACCAACTCATATCCAACAATAGTAATAAACTTAAACTCAGTCACATATCTAGAATAAAAAAAGGAATACCCATGACTTTAAATTAAAAAATTACTATGGAGCGACCCTTTAAGAATTTCAATAAAGGTCCATAACAAAATGAGCTTGTTTTCCACACGAACAAGAGCAGGGCTCACCATGGAATCAACTTGTTACCTTTAGCTAACTAAATTTTTGCCAATATCACTTGTATTCTCTAAAAAAATAAAATAGCAAGGAGTGAGACACTAGCTCAGTGAGTAATAACACTTAACTACAACTATTTTAAGAAGGGACAAGTAAGAAATTATGTTAGTATAATACTCAAAATCATATAACAAATGCTCTATCAAAACTCAATGACCATAAATAATCTTGTTGTTTCATATTAGCAAATCAACATAGCTATTCAGAAATAAGCTCAGTGAAACACTTTCATATCAAATCATATACATATATTCAGGAGGTTTCCAAGAATGAATCATGTAATCAGTAATCGATATGTCTATCTTCTTAAAAGAATAGACGATAACTGTAAATCTCATATGAATAAATTCGGGATTTCGATAACAATATGCTAGTTCTACTTTCCCACTAGCGAGGGCTCTATCTATAATCGGTAAATAAAAGGTGCACCAGGTTTAATGGATCCACCGTTAGCTACAGGAGTCATCAAGGTCTACTCCCATTCATACTTTTCTTTATAAACTATATAAGCTTTTTAAAGTGGTACAAGACATTTCAATCTTATAAGCGTATCATGTCAAACTTAATGAAAACATATGTAAAAATACTTATAATTCAAGTAAATCTTAAATCCTTTCAATAACGGTAATCATCTTAATTATCAATATACTTGTCTTATAAAATACAAATAACTATTTTAGTATCACATCAAGTAAAAGGACTTGTCCCATATGCAAATTCAAATCATTTAGTTATAATTCACTTTATAAATCATGTAAAAATCATAAAACTTTGAAAATACAAATTGGGTTAACAATACTACTCACAGTACTTGTGTAGAAGTACCGAACTTGTTACCTCAAGCAATCTGTAAGACTTTCTTCGGTCAATATATACTCATACCATAAAAAATCTCATGTTACTTTCTTCATTCAAACTAAGTTCATACAAACTTTAGAAATTTTCAATCTCTTTTTCAACTTTCTATTTCCTATCCAATTGATTATATACATATGTAATACTCAAATCATGAGTAATCCAATTGGTGCAATAATCTATGATTTTTTTGGTTATCTTAATCATCTTATTCATCCAAAATTCGAAAATTCAAAATTATTCTTGTTGTGCAATTACTCATGCCCTGTCACTAAATTTAAACACCCAAAGTAATTTACCTAGCCTAAGAACTTTAGTAAGGTTGTAGCAGAAGATAAAACAAGGATATACTTCTAATTATGAGAATTTCACAATGTCTCTATCTCTTTATCTCTTAATTTTCTTGTACCCTTGATCCCAATTTATAGTCATGAATACAAATTAATTGTAATAATAAGTTTATGAATATACCTTCTCCTAAGCTTCTCTCCTTCATCTCAAATTATAACTTTTAATTTTTTTCTTCTTCTTCGTTCGCCTGTGCTCAGCACAGTTTGCAACTCTCTATTTTCTTGTTTTTGTTTAACTTTACAACTAAAGTCGCTGGAGGAATAAGCTGAAAGGGATTCAAAATTAAACCCCTCCCTTTTCCCACGTGTTAGTGGGCTGTAGCTCATTCCCATTTTCTTTAATATTCTTTTTTTTTTGTATCTTCATTTTTATTTATTTTTTGGAAAAGGACAATTATGCTCCTACTTTAGGAACTAGAGATATTGCATATGCTCTGACCTCATTTGGAGTCAGAAAAATATATACTGTATATATAATCTAATCGAAAATTCTTTAAGACTCAAAGATGTAATCGAAATTCCCATTGGAAGTCGTTTTGATCCAATGTGAGTCCATTCTTCAAAATATTAAAATCTACAAAATGCACCCGAAAGTTTTAAAAATCAAACAAAAAGTCGCCCTAGATCAAAGTTGATGTTGTGAAGCTAATCGCACTGTCACAATTCCTATTTGGGCACGTCTACCAAGGATTGTGACTAATGTCAACTATTGATCCATTTTGGAGGCCAAATTTACAAAATTCGATACTGACAACACCAACATGCTTCTAGCCTAATTCAGTCATTCAGGAGCTAATGGAACTATTAGAATTTCGTTCTGAGGTCGATTACTCGGACTTTATGGCTAAATTCGTTTTCAACTTTGAATCGGTCAATGTTACAAAAAATTACACATTTTTCAAACGAGCGGTCAGAGAATCCAACTGTGTAGTGCCAGCAAGTCACAAATGATTTGGGGTCACTATTCGTTGGCTAAAATACCCAAAAAAGCGAAAATAACCTAAAGGATCATTTCAACGAAATAAATACATTTAATCATAAATCCACTATTAGACAAATATATTTACAAATCAAACATATAAATTTCTCATAAACATTTTAAATTATTTTTGTTAATATACAATTCAATCAATTTATATACATCAAAACATAAAATTGAAAAACAATCACAGGTGAAACTACAAATTCATTGCTCAAAATTTGAATTGTATAGTTTCAATATGAATTGTATATTGTTTGGCGTTCAAAACAATTAACTTATTTGAAACAAATGGCTACCTGATGCTGAATAATCAAAAATAGAGATCGACACATTTCTTTTTGTTTCACTGAACCTTCTCCAATATGATAAATTTAGTTGTATTTTTGTTATTCTTGTTGTAGAAGTCATTCTAGACAACAAATTCTATCAAAAATATAATTCGCGTGAATCATGAGATTCTTCCCTTTTTTAGTATCATATTCACTGCTTATGTAGTTATTAATTTAAGAAGTAAAAATTGTAGTTTTTTTTTTAAAAAAGATATAATTCTCCATAGCAAATTAAACTATAACTATGAAACGCGATTAGATAAACTATAGCTATGGAACATTATTTAGTTAGATATCTTTGCCATTTATAAAAATTGCTCGTTATATTTTTAGAACTTATTTTCTTTTTAACATTCAAATAATCATCTCTAAGCTTGACAAACGCGATAATTCACCTACTAGGGTTTCTTCTATTATTACAGTCAGTTTATCACTCCCTTCTAGTATCGATTAATTTTTTAACGGGTCATTTGGTGGAGCTTATACGCAAAAATAATGCATGCATTAACTCTATGTGTCAATAGTATCTTGTTTGATACATTTTTTTATATTATGTATAACTAATACTTACATTAGTTACACTCTATTGTATATTAAGGTGTGTATTCTTAATCCCATGTATTTTTAGGAATTTCTAATGCAATACAATTTAATACATTCACTAGCATAATTAAAGACCCAATTATCTGTCGAAATTTATCTTACATTTTTTTCCACCACATTTGTGGGGTGTATCTTAGCAAGTAAATATTATTAAAATAAATTTTGTAATATATGTTATTTTTAATACATTAAATTAAATAATACATATAAAATAATTTTTACATAAATAATACAAGAATTAATAATGTAAACATTACTAATACACTCTATTCAATATTATTCCTATATATCCTATCAAATGACCTTTAAATTCGTGTGAGTTTAAATCGAAGAATCCTTGACTTAGACCCTAAGTTCATGAATGATGGTAATCTCTTATTTATATAATGACGATTCTAGGTTGTTAGATTATATTTTCTAGCATAGTATTTAACACCTAGTAAAATTATCAAAATACCCCTAAAGCAGCGATGTGCACATTCCATACTCTGATGGCAAATTCGAGACTGGATTTTCGACTAGCATGAAATATTCAGTGGGAAATTGTCTCAGTCTATTTTTAGAGCAACCAAATCAAAAAATAATTTTTCCATCCAAAAACTGAAATAGTGTTTGTACATGTCAGGGTTGCGCCGCGCCTTAGTCGCGGACCCACACTTATATTTTTTTATTTTCTTCGACGAGATTGGAAAAAACTCATTTGGAAAAATTTGAAAAAAATATACTAGTCTGTGCCTAGTCTGCATCGCGGACTAGGCTATTCAGATGTGAAATTTCTTCTTTTATTTCGTGAGGGGCATTCTAGACATTTTTCAACTCCTCATATATGTAAACCACAATTTAATAAAGCGTTTTTAGTTGAAAAAGAGTTTCTAAACCCCATTGAAAGCTTCTAAATGCACAAACTAGGTTAGAGTTCTTGAAAGGGTCCTTGAGGTCAAGGTTGAAGTTTTCTTCAATTCGAGGTAGGTAAAGCTAACTTAAAACATGGAATTGTTCTTCCATGTGCCCCCTTGATTAAAATAAGTTGATGGTTGAATGTAATGAGTTTTATGTATGTAATTCTTGAGTATTTTCCTAAAATTTATACCTATATCACGTACTTTCCTATGTTAATGATCATCATAACTTGATTTACTGCGTAAATGCTTTTATTATAATTTATTACATAAAACCCTATATGTTATTATGTTAAAGATTGCAAAAATAAGCTTAGGGGATGAGTCTAGAGCCTTAATGGTAATAATGTGCTTGTTATTCGTGGTTGTAGTCCTGATTTGAGAGTGTTGAGGATGATGTTGATGAGGTTGATATCCTTAGAGTCTTAAAAAGTTTGAAACTTAATTCTAAAAGAAAGTTCTGAGTGCAAGAGTTTACAGTTGAAGTAATGAGTTGAGTTAAAATGTCCAACGAAACTAGATGAAGAGAAATCTTGATGTTTGATGTGTTATGAGCATGTTGAGTCCTGGGAGGATTATTGAGAACCAAAATGAGTAAGTGTAAGTCCCACTCGCACTCATTAACTATGTGGCTAGGGCAGGAGAGAATTGGACTATCAAATCGGATGTTTCCTTAGTCCCAAAAGAGGACATGACATTCTTTATTTAAGGATCCACTAATGCCATGTCCTTTACCCCCAACAAAGTATTGGATGGATATAGCAACGACATATTTTCGTTATATCATTACTGGCTTATAGGTTATGGTTGTTGATTAGAAAAATTCCCAAATAGGTTCCACACTGATAGTACTTCGATGTAGAGTCAATAGTATGAATCTTGATTGATGTTGATAAGTTATGGTCCATTCCTTATCCTTACCTTACATGGACATTGTCATTCGGAGTAAATATCTTACAAGTTGATGTTGTCCTATGTTATTTTTTGTCTGTATTGTTCAGTCAGCCATTTTTACATATCGTACATTCCATGTACTGATGCCACTCAGTGCTGCATCATTTCATGATGCAGATATAGAAGATGGAGGACTTCAACAGATGCACCATTGAGGTTCAGAGTCCCCTAGTTCCAGAGATTGGTGAGTCATTCCCTACATTCGAAGGATATTATTTATTATTTTTTAGATGTTTGAGTTAGTTCATCAAGTTTGTGGTAGCCATGGCATGTCATGGTACCATCCTAGACTGTAGAGGTAGAGGCTTCATGGACTATCTATGATGATATGATATTGGGGTCTTTCCCTCCCTAAATTGAGTATTCTTAAATTTGTTATTATGTCATAGATGTTTCGACCTATCTTGTTGGCCTATGGCCGTAATCCTTTGATGTAGAAGTGACTGAGTTGCCTACTATCTTATATCTTATATCTTTTATATCTTATGATTGAATGACTATCTTAAGATGGAGTGGCTCCCTTGGGGACTAGTAATAGTCTCTGAGTGCAGGCCACGTCTAGGGTACCCTCTCAGGGCGTGAAAAACTTGGTATCAAAGCACAAAGTTCAAGTGTCCTAGGGAGGCTATGAAGTTATGTCTAGTATTGTCTTATTAATGAGTGTGTTGTGCACCACACTTCATAAGCAGAAGGCTATAGGACATTAGAAATGGTTACACTTCTTTTGTATTCTGAGTTCATACGATAGATTTAAACTCTATAAAACTCTTTTCTAACTCATACGTTAGGCGTTCACAAATCATGCCTCCAAAATGTACTGCTACCCAAAGAGATTCCTTAGCCCCAACACTAGGAATCCCCTACTAGAGCCCCTATTCAGACGAGGATGAGGAGATGGGGTCGACCTAACAGAACCGTGGACGTTCCACAGGCACGTCCTGCACAACCATCCTCTACCTAAGAGGCAGACTTCATAGGAGCCATTACCATACTCACTCATCTAGTGGCCTCCTAGAATAGTAGCTGAGTTCCCTAGGCCCCTAGATCTAGTTCTCAAGAGCCCATTACTGCAACTAGGCTTAGAGACTTCTTGAGAATGAACTTACTAGTCTACATAGGATCGAAAGTATCACGACCCAACCCAGGGGCCATGATTGGTGCTGATAGGGCACCCAATCATACGCTATACCGAATTTCCATCCACTATAGCTAAAGAATTTCCCGAAATTTCGACAGAGTTTCCTCTGTTTTTCTAACCAACCCCACCTGCAAACAGTGAACCCAACAGTACCAGACATTGCCATATGAACATATATATATATATATATATAAAGGCGGGCCGATAAGGTCACCGCGGCGGTAGAATCGCCCAACAAACACATCATACAAACGAGATCATACCAACATAGTTTCCAACACCCACATGTATCCCAAACCTCTATGTACAAAAACCAGACCACACGACGGGACAGGGCTCCGTCATACCCTCAAATATATATATATATAAATACAAAATACAAAAAGGAACGTGTACAAGCATATACCAAACAATCTGCTCCTGATACAAGGGAACACTTCAATGGTAGACGGAGGTCCTAAGAAGATGACCCTCTAACCTGTTCGTCTGTACCTACGGGCATGAACGCAGCCCCCGAAAGGAGGGGGTCAGTACGAAATACATACCAAGTATGTAAAGCAGAAAGCTCGTAGTGTAAGTGAACATAACAATCTAAATAAGAAAGTATAGAAGTCAAACC